>JBBMJZ010000010.1:6560138-6572408 GCA_037833815.1 Zingiber zerumbet | reverse complement strand
TTGCTTGGCTCCTCACCAGGACTTTCCCCTTGCCTAACATCCAATTAGGACTTCCACCACTTCCTAACCTCCAGTTAGGACTTCCCCAGTCAAGTCTCCTTTCAACTTTGACCTACTTGACTTGTCTTCTCATCAACCTGGTCAACCTTTAGACCATCTCCACATCCGGACAATTGCCCTAGCAATCTCCATATATTGTCAAACATCAAAACTCAAATCTCAACTCAAGCTTGACTCAACTTAAGCTTAGTCAAATTGGTCAAACATGACCAAGGGAAATTGCCCCAACATTATGTATCTCTTTTCCTAAGTCTCTTGGAAGTTTGCTAAATAAGTGTTCCCTAATTCAGGATTACAATAATTTCTTAAAACGACTCTTAGAGCTAAAAAAACATTACAAAAGGATTTAATCCAGTTCCGATTAAAGAGTTTTAATTGTTTTAAATCTCTCATGACTTCTGTTTGCCTAATATCTAAACCAGTATTTGCATCTCGGGTTGTAAACAATCTATGATTAGTGTAACAAAAATTAAGTATGTTATTTCTTTGGGAAACAATTCTGGCTACTTTTTCAGGATGGGTAGTTTTATAAGATTCCCATGCTGCTCTGGCAACATCTCCTAAGTAATTTTCACCTATTCTTACCATGGCATCTCTTGATTCTATATCTAGTTCATACTTAGCCTGTAAATCCCTTTTTACAGAGACTATCCATTGTTTTAAATAGGTATCATACATTTGGGGATCATCCCTCACATTCCCCAATATTAAGTAAAACAAAGTTTTTCCCAAAATATGTTATTTCTAGCAGTCTTCTTTTCCCTATGGTTCTTAATAAGGGATTATTATTATTAGTGTAAGGATGTATTTATGTTCTTGGAGGATGCCCTTCTCCGTAGTCCATAGTTCATATAGAACTTTTTGGGTACCTTACTTGTAAGGGTTGTGGTCTAGATGTACTAGTGGCACTAGATTCGGCAGGATTCATTAAATTGACATTGGAGAAATAATTGTTCTTTTTAGCAATTATATTATGGTCTTCATCAAAGTATTACATCCAGTCTGCTTCTAACTTAGGGTGTAAAAGATCAAAGGTTTCTAATTCTTTAAGATCTTCATTAGTAAAATAGGTAGCTATTTCAAATGGTAGGTACACATACTCATTTAAGTCATCATAAAATAAATAGTTAGGTCCTAGCCCTAAGTTGGTAAACTGATTGCTACATTCTTTATTCATTAAGTTTATACTAGGTTGGGTTTCCTCTTGATCTTCTTCCTATGATGTTGAAGGTTTGTAATTATGAAATCTTACTAAGGATTTACCATGTTTGTCTTTATATATAATAGATTTAGTTGATTGTAAAATTTGTGGTTTCATGCTTAAGTCTAGATTAAGATTCCAATCTAGTCCAGCAAGTAGATTAGAGGAGAAATCTTTAGGTTTCATAAAATAAATTCCCTTTGTGGTAAGAGTCTTAATAATATAATTGATTTGGACTTTGAAACTATTGTTGTTATTAGCCATAGTTTTGCCTAGAAAAATAATATCTATCTAAATATTATGTTTTTGAAAATCGCCATATCCCCTAGCTTGAACAGAGATTTTAATATGCTCCATAAAATCTGGAATAGTATATTAAAATTTGTACAGAAATAGGTAATTCCTAAGTTTCTATTCATATCAACTTCAATGAGTCCAATAACTGCTTTGTCATTATCAGAAAATCTGGAGTCATAGAGTACTAAAAATACCTTAGCTCCTATGCTTTTTATTTTAAGTTCTCTTAATACGAACACAATTAATCCTAAGTGGATGTAATTATATTTATGTTGTAATAATGTATTCGCAGATTCTTCATTCATAAGTGTAAATCTTTCCTCTCCTCCGTCTGGTAGGTGGAGTGGTTGTGTTATGTGATGTCTATAAAGTGTTGTAGAAAAGGATAATAAACCTTGGTTATATATTCTTTTTGGGTGTAGTGTATTTAATTGTTCATTTGAAAATGTGTCTAAATTTTGTTCAATATCTATGAGTTCTTCTAATTGATATGTGGCAATATTAGATGTAGACCTTCTAGGTATCATAATTAAGTTTCTATTAGGTTGTCTTAAAGTGTGTGATAATCCAGAAAAACTTTCAATTTGTGTTTTTGTTCGTGGGGCCATCAGAAAGAATGTCTTGGATCTTTAGGAATTTGTAGGAATTGGGTGGTTGTCTACTTATGGTTTTACCTAAAGAGAGCTTACTTATATCTTTGTTTAAAGTATCTAAGGTTTCTTTTATAGCTTTTGTCTGATTGTTTTTGTGTATATGGTTTTCAAGAGTAAGGAGTTGAGTTTCTAAGACTATAAGGTGATAATGTAAAGATGTTAATAAAGCTAATATGGTATTATTTTGTTGTACTAGGATTTGATCTCCTTGACTTACTAGAGCAAAGTTACTGTAGCCAATGTCCTTGTTTTTAGCAAACTGTTGAGAAAAATCAAGGGTCTCCTAGTAATGAGTGTTTTTAAATTGGATTTTGTTCATACAATATTAGGTCTAAAGATCTTATGACTCTGATACCAATCTTTTGTTGGGGGTACTCCTAAAGGGAGTTGGGAATCTTAAGTGACAGTAAAATAACAAACTTTCTAATGGATTTAGAGGGTTACTAGGGAATAACAATGTTAGTGTAACATAAATTTGATATCTTTAGAGCTATTAAACAATTCTAACCAATGACTATTAAACACTTTTGGTATAATGTCATTGATGACATCAAAGAGTTCCATTTTTTTTTTTTAAAAAAAAAAAGTATATCCATGAGGATTTGTGTAGATTTTCATTGATTTAATTGACATCTTTAGTTGATCTCATTCCTTATAAATAGTTATCTAAATTAGGAAGTGGTTTCCTTGACCTCCTTTGTCATTTCCACCATCTCCACCATGGCGACCAATGCACCGCCCCTTCACATAATCTCATTGTCATTAACATGGTAGCCATAGCTCTTTTGAAACTCACCTCCACCAATTACCTCATCTAGCACTCCAGTTTCAATCTCTCCTTATTCATTATGACCTCATGGGTTACATTGATGTCTCTAATCCATGCTCATCTCCCACCATCTCTCAAGTTAATTCCATGGTCCCCAATAGTGTCAATTTGCTTTGGATTTGTCAAGATCAATTACTTCTCAACACTATCATTAGTGCTCTATCGTCCACCTTGATTTCATTCATAGCTGCCTCCAAATCATCTCTTGATGCTCAGTGTTGGACACTGAGGAGATGAAGGGGCACCTCTTCCCCTTCGTCTTCCTCATTTAATGTGTCAGTAAGAGAACGATGGGGCTCCTCTTCCCCTTCGTCTTCCTCAAGTCTCTTATATAGTAGCGTCCAACTGTATCAGTGAAGAACACAGGTGGAATTTGGTTTGTTATATTTCTGAAAAGGTTCCAAGGTGGTGATCTTCTCAATGATGGTGAGCTTTACAGTGGCAAGCATCTTCTCCAGTGTCTTCTCCAAGTTCTTCTCCTCTAAAAAATCACCATAAGTATTTTGTTTAGTACAATAGATTAATATGATAGATCAATAATGGTATTAGAGTTGCTTAGGAGAGGAGAAATCCCTCCGGCGATTAGTGATCACATCTCGACATGTTGGGTTGTAGTTTACTTTTTTCATATTTCTTTTTGCATAATAAAATTTTTCATAGTTACATCAATCATCATATCATGATTGTTTATTTCTTAATACAAAATATTAGCATACTTGTTCAAGATTTTATGTGGTTTATTGATTACTTATGATGCTTGTATATTTAGTGACCTATCTTTTCCTATCTAAATTAGCGTGAAGTGAGTAATGTTTTTACTGTAGAAGTTTGAGTGTTGACCTTGTTTTAGGATCTCTTCACACCTTACCTAATTTAGATGGTAGATAACTTTGAAAATAATCATAATTCATAGAACTGGATTAGTACTTGTGTTTCTAAGGTGACATCTTAATTATATTTTGGTTATTGAATAATTTCGGATCATGTCAACTCATTTGGAAAAATCAAAATCCCTATATTTGCATTTGTATATTTGCATATGTGTTAGTGTTACACTTTTAAAGCACCAAAAAAGAGAAAAAAAACACATTCATGGTTCGGCGGCGTGTCTACTCTAAAAAAATGATCGAAACTTTATTAGAACTCTCTCTACACAGGGGAATCACATTCAATGATTCTTATTATACAATAGATTTTAAATGATCCCTATAAATAGTATTTAAACCCCAGACCTGATAAAATCATAACAGATTTCTATTATGAAAAATTACAATAGAATTTTGTTATAAAAAATCGTAACAGAATTCTGTTATAAAAAATTATAATAGAATTATGTTATAAAAAATCGTAATAGAATTCTATTACGAAAAACCATAACAGATTTTTTCTTCCACGACGTTCCTTTTATTGGCCTTCATTCAGATATGAGACACCCGTCAACAAATCCAATTCTAAATACTCCCTCATCACCACTGTTACCCATGTGGATCATGAACCTACATGTGCCACCACTGCTCTTCATGACCCATAGTGGTGATCCGCTATGCCAACTGAATTTGATACTCTTATTCGTAATGACACCTGAGATCTTGTTTCTCCTTAGCCTACTCAGAATCTCATTGGTTGTAAGTGGATGTTTCACATCAAAAGTCATTCTGATGGATCTATTGAACGTTATATAGTTCGTCTTGTTGCCAAAGGTTTTCATCAATGTCATGTGATTGATTTTCATGATACCTTCAGCCCTGTGGTTTAACAAATCATTATTCACATAATCTTGAGTCTTGTTGTGGAGCATGGTTGGTCTTTATGATAACTTGATGTAATAAACCTTTTCTTCATGGCTACTTGGATAAAGAGGTTTTATGGCTCAACCTCTGGGGTTTCTTGATCACAACTATCCCATCTATGTTTGTAAGTTAAATAAGATTATTTATGGTCTTAAGCAGACATCCAGTGCTTGATTTTAGGAGTTGTGCAAATTTCTCCTTCACCTTGGTCTTTCAAACTCTCGATCTAATGCTTCTTTCTTTATTCTACATCACCAAGGGCATGTCGTATAATTTTTGGTATATGTTGATAATTTGATTCTTACAAGTAGTCATGCGCCTCTCATTGATGATATTGTTAAACAATTTGCGTCACATTTTTCTATCAAAGACTTGGGACTCCTGCCATATTTTTTTAGTGTTGAAGTTCTTCCTTATTCTCATGGGCTAGTACTATCTCAACGATGTTATGCACTTGATCTTCTCACTCGGTTCAACATACACAATTCTAAGCTTGTGAAAATGCCTCTTGCCACTACTGTTATGTTATCTTTTTATGATGGTGTCATTCTCACAGATGCCACTCGATATAGGCAAGACATGGGCAGTCTTTAATACATTCTTGTCACTCGTCCTAATATAGCCTTTGCTATTAATCGTCTCTTCCAATTCATGCATGCTCTTTCTGAACACCATTGGGGTATGGTCAAGCATCTGTTTCACTATCTCCTTGGTATTCTTGCTTATGGTCTTCATATTCGCCCTAAGACCTCACTATTTCTTCATGGTTTTACTAATGTTGATTGGGGTGGTAATCCTGATGACTGATATTCTACTGAGGCATATGTTATCTTCCTTGGCTCCAATCTGATCTCTTAGAGCTCTACGAAACAAAAATTGATTGCTCGATCCTCTATGGAAGCTGAAGATTGAGCCATTGCATTGAGTGCTACTAAAATCTCTTGGATTTGTTCTCTTCTTCAAAAACTGTGTGTTCCAATTTTGCCTATACTTGTCATTTGTAGTGACAATATTGGAGCCACCTATCTCCATGCTAATACGATTTTTCACTCTCATATGAAGCATATTGCCTTGGACTACCATTTTGTTAGTGAATTTGTCCAAGGTGTCAAGCTATGTATTTCTCATGTCTCATTAGGAGATCATCTTGCTGATGGTCTCACCAAGTCATTATCCAGCGCTCACCTTTGCAGTTTGATATTCAAGATTGGTATTTCTCCAAAACTGCTATCTTGAGGGGACACATTAGATATGTCTATATCCATGAAAATTTGTGTTGATTTTCATTAATTTAATTGTCATCTTTGGTTGATCTCATTCCTTATAAATAGTTGTCTAAATTAGGATTTTATTCATGTCTATCTTGTATAAAAACAATTGTATATAATTGTAGGGTCCGACTCTTTATAAAAAAAGAAGAAAATTCAAAGGGGAAATATGAAAATAAACTTTTTCTAGGATAGAGTTAAATTGCTATTAACCAACTAATTGACTCATGGGCTTGACCCAATTAGTAAGGAGTGGACTCAACCCTAGGGTTTAGTTGCTTATAAGAGGGGCGGTGGAAATAAAAATAAAAAAAGAAAGAAGAGGGAGAGGCTTCGGCGGAAGAAAACAAAATTAAAAGGAGAGGGAGAGGCTTCGGCAGAAGAAAGAAAAGAAGAGGGAGAGTAATCTCGGCGACAAGTAAAAAAGAGGAGAGAAGGCTTCGACCTTGGAGGAAGAATGAGGCCTGTGTCCCATCGTCACTTCTTGTCATCACCCGTGCCAACACCAAGTCTTCGGGCATAAAGACATCTCTTAAACCCTTTTCTTTCTACTCTTTTGAATCTGTAAATGCAGCAGGATTTCAACTTCCTTTTCCACGTTTTTGAACCTAAATACGTAGCCGGATTATGAGGGGGGATTGAGGGCTTAAGGTAGCAGGTTTCTGAGAGATTTCAGGGTTGTGTACAGCAGGTTTCCGAGGGAATTTAAAGGCAAAGAGTAACAGATTTTTAGAGCATTGTTCGATGTTGTGTGCAGCAGTTTTCAAGGGGTGCTTACGGGAGGTACGTAGCATATTTTTGGAGCATTGTTTGAGGTCGTGTACAACAGATTTCGAAGGGTGTTCAAGGGTGGTATGTAGTAGATTTTTTTTTTTTATGATTGCCTGAGATCATGGACAGCAGATTTCGAGGGATGTTTGAGGGTAGTAAGTAGCAGATTTCGGATGGTTGTGGGAGGAGTGTGTGTACACTAGGTTTGACGAATAATTGGCCACCTTATGGCCGAGGGAGATAGGTACCAAGGCATTGCCATGAGTAATCGCAACATAGTAAAATAAACGAGTACTGTAAGTGATTGTTTTTTACTTCATGTAATTAGGGTATAAATGATTATCAAGCTTTAAGTAGATTAATGATATGCATGTTCATTGAGCTTTATGAAGAATTATGTTATACATGTTTGTTTAACTTTTTTTTTTTATGTATTGATGATGTGCATGTTTATTGGCGCTGCGAAGTTTAATGATATGTATGTTTATTAGACTTTACATAGTCTGATAGGATATGCTAGGGATATGATACATGATTACCTTAGTAGAAAGGATATATATATATATTTATATATTTATTTATTTATTTATTTATTTTAAAAAAAAAGATAATGAGGATTAAATGAAATTCTGCGAGGGCCAAAGCCCCAGAGGGACCCCGTTTAGGGACAAGACCCCAGAGGGACCCCAATATCAGATTTCCACATTCGACCATGGCTTAGTGACGAGAGTTGCTGACGCCCCATCGCCTGGTACCGTGGGTATACAGATTGATCAATTGAATAAAGGATAAAGGATATATGATATACTTCCACCTAAGAATGATACATGATTAATGCTAAGGGATAATGCCATATAATAGGATGATTTTTTTTTAGGATACGTGAATTGTTGTATTTAAAGTTGATGCTTCATAGTAGATGCCTATATTTTCTATGTTTAATTTACTTGTACTTTGACAAGAACTTCCAAGTAAGGGCAGATTTAACGATGCATGCAATGGTATATACATTTTTTGCTATCGTGGTTTAGAGGTGCTAAGTTAGACTCACGAGGTTTGATTTTGTGGCAGGTGAAGAAACTGATGATGTTGGAGGCTCAGACCCTTGACCAGACTGGGCTGGACAGTACATTCCCAAGGACCTTACAATTCTGCATTAAGAACAAATAAACAGTGATTATGAACAAGAAGGAATAAAGTAGTATCGAATTTAGCCGTTTTTAAGATGGTTGTCTAGTTTAGGAACTTTTCTTCTTTCATGGTACTTGTAATGGATTTGAGTGTAGGAGTATGGTTTTTAATTGCAGACAATATTCCTTATTTTTGTTGGAAATGATAAAAAAAAATTTGGGTCATTTAAATATTCGATGGTAGATCAATTTGAGTTAACTACTTAATTGACTCCTCCATCATAAATCGATCAGAATGCCTTTTTAGCCAACTGATACCATACAAACTTAACTATGAATAAAAAATATTTTACTTCTTAGCTATTCACTTGAGTCGGTTCAATCACTAGTTCCACTCCTTCTATAAATATAATAATAATAATTTAAAAAAAAAGAAAATAAAAAAATAAAAAAATTAAAGATAATAGAAATTTTAGGATAGTTGATGTAGTATGTAGTGAAAGTGATTCTTTCAATTTAATAAAATAAGTTATTTATTTTAAATTTCAAATATAGCGATAGGAAATTTGACGTAGAGGTGGGGTGTAAATGAATCAAGCTGCTAGTGAGCTATTCGAAGCTCGATTCGATAAAAACTCGTTTGAGCTCGTTTAATGAGGCTCATTAAGATAAACAAACCAAGTTCAAGCTTCATAATACTCAGCTCGTTAGCTTGGGAACACGTTCGTTAAGCTCATGAATCAACTTTTAAATAAAAATTAAATAATAGTTTTGATATTGAATTTATAGATTTTACATTCTACTTATGAAAAATATAGACAAATATATCAAATTTATTTATTAGAATAAAATTATAAATTTTAATAAGAATATTATAATTTTCTTTAAATATATAATTTAGTTTTTAATAAATAGTTAAATTTATAATTTATATTTATTAAGCACATTTATGCTCGATAAAAGCTCGAATAAGCTCGTGGGCCATGAATATATTCGTTAGATAAAGCTCGAGCTCGGCTTGATTATAAATGAGTCAAACTCAAACATTCAAAAGTTCGGCTCAGCTCGGCTCGATTACACCCCTACTAATCGCTGACTGAAGCAAACAAGAAATGGCTGGAGCTAGCACCTACCCACCAATGTTCGAGGGGGAGTTCACATTTTAGAAGTGACAAATGGACATATTTCTTAAAACAAATTTTAATATTTTATTAATAATGAAATATGGTTATGAAGCCCCAAAGAACACGAACGGAGAAGAACTCGAAGAACAACTTTGGACCAAAAAGCAGCGCGGTGATTTTATGTCAAACGGTAAGGTTGAATTTTATCTTTTAAGTGTACTACCGGTTGAGGATCTCGACAAAATCGGCAACTACCAAAGTGCAAAAGAACTTTGAGAAAAGTTATCTTGAAGCTCCATAAAGAATCGAAAGAAGTCGAATCCAACTTCTCGATGGACACTAAGTCATCATCAGAAGAATCTGAGACCGAGGAAATTACCGGAACAACTCTTATAGCTGAGTATCTTCCTGAAGACAATGAAAGCTCGTCCGAGATGAGCATTGATGAAGGGGAAAGTCTTTGGAGGAAAGCTACGATGAAGGGTGAGTATCATAATACGAGGTAAATCAGGTACGTGCCTAATCTCTTGAAAAATCGTTTAAATTTATTAAGATTCTTTCCATGGATTTAGTAAAATTAGAAAAAAAAAATATAGACTTGAAAAGACAATTAGTTAATGCATGCCCCTTTGATTTGTTTGATAATTTAAAATTAGAAAACGATAAATTAAAAATACAAATTGAAAGTTTAAAAAATGAACATGCATGTTTGATACTGATTAACTTTCAAAAATTAAAATTTAGAAAGTATGGAAGGCTAAAACGGTACATTAGAAAACACCAGGAACAAATTAGAAAAGTCCCCAGAAGTTATATACCTCTCAAATTTTTAATGAATCTAGTAGGTAGGAACATGTACTGGGTTCCAAAATCGTATTTAGGTTAGCTACTTTTCTGGACTGAGTCTAGGCACCCGGACTGAGTCTAGGTGCCCAAACCATAAAGTTTATCCGGATTGCTATAATCGCGATCCGTTGCGACGTGAATAAAGTCTTATCCCCTTAGAGGCGCCTGGACCCGACCAGGGCTATAAATATAACCCTGGTCCAAATGGTTGAATAGAATACTTGAGAACACTTGTAATTGATTCTATTTGATTCTAGCCTTGTTATTATGAGCCATCAACGTTGTAAGAAGCTTCTCTTCCTGAAGGAGAATTTGACAGTAAGCTTCAACTTTCTTGGATTAACAACCTCCCCGGTTGTAACCAAGTAATTTCTTTATGCCTCTTCTTTTTAATTTTCATCTTTAATTATTTTTATGCAAGTATTAATTTTGATAAAGCTATAAAGATCCAAGAAGGTTTGCTTTGTGTTATAGGGATATTCATCTTCCTCTAGTCGGCCGCCAAGGGTTCTGCAAAGTTCAGATGGTTAATAGCACCCCCGAGTGAATAAATATGTCGTTCTTGTTGGATCATGAAAGTTGCTAGAGGGGGTGAATAGTGATCGAATAAAAATATCGTAGTGAAATCGAGTGCACAGCGGAAAAGAAAAATAACAATGATAACACGAACCAATTTACTTGGTTCGGAGCCTTCGTCGACCCCTACTCCAAGACTCGCACTCGTTGAGTGCTTCCGTTGAACAATCACTAATAGTTCACAAATAGAATTACAATATTAAGTACAAGAACTATTGAAAGGAAAATACCGACAATAATAAGAGAAAGAAAACTTTTGCAGTAAGTTGTCGGAGAAGCAGCATCGCAGGAGCACAGCGCAGTAGAGCAGTCGTTGGAAGACATTGTTGTTTTTTACTCCAGGGCTCACCCTCCTTATATAGGAAGCTCTGAGCGTCTGGACTCTAACGTAGCTCATCCAACCAGAGCGCTCCACGTTGCGACGGGTGCGAAGAGATAGAATTTGCACTCCGGGCGCCCGGACCTCCGAGCGCCCGGACATTCGGGCGTCGAGATCCTTCCGAGCGCCAGGATCCCTTCCGAACGCCCGGATCCCTTCAGAGCGCCCGGACCTCCATTTCCAACAACTTCACTTCCTGCAAGAAAATATTAGTCTGAGGCAAATACAAATTATACTATCCTACAAAATAAAGTATTAGCATAGTTATAGTAAAAGAGTAGTAATTAGATTTTGTCTCCTCGAGACCGGAATTTAGTCATGATCTCAACTTAGATTTCTGAAATGGAACTAAGTTGGATCGACGCCTAAGTTCCCTACCCAGGAACGCGTTCTCACCGTCACTCCCCTCCAGTGACTTACCTTAACTTACCTGCCAGACGTCCGGTCAACCCATCGACCCGTTTGAACTTCGTGCCAGCTATCAGGTCAACCCGTCAACCTAGTTGGACTTTGTATTAGACATCCGGCCAGCCCGTTGACCTGTCTGGGCTTCATGCCAGCTATCCGATCGGCCCGTCGACCTAGCTGGGCTTCTCCTACACACTCGGTCAAAGTGTTAAATCACAATGAAACTAACTTAACCTACTTTGTCATTCATCAAAACCTGAGTTAGATCGTTAGTGCTAACTGCACCAACAATTTCCCCCTTTTTGATGCAATGACAACCTAGTTAAGTTAGTGACAAGATATGCAATAAGTAAACACTTACAAGCAATGATATGGTTGTTAAGTTAGTCTTGTTTTATTTTTGGTAATTTTGTTGCTAACTAACTTAAACCACCTAACCCTCCCCCTTTGACATTCATCAAAAAAATAACATAGAAATGATAAGTATAAATGGCTAAGTAAAAATGCAATAAAGAATGTAAACTTAAGTCAGATTGACTTGGGGGAGTTTAAATTAAAAAAAAGGAGAATTTTGTTTTAAACTTTTCAAAAATATCTAAGTTTTAAAAAAATAGCTAACATAGAAAGATAACTTACTAACTTTGTAAGTTAAAATGAATTTGTAAAATTAGAGTAATTTTTAAAGACAAATTTTGTTAAATTAACCCAATTTTCAAAATAAGCTTGCAAACTTAAGATAATTTTAGAAACCATTTTCAAACATAAGTTTATAAAAAATTCAATCAAGTTATAAAATCCGTTTATAAGATAATTTTTGATGCATCACCAGTTTCATCACTGTTCGGTGCTCCGTTGCGACGTTCATGGGTAGCGTGACGCAGCGTGGTAGCACGTCAGTTTGCTCGTTCGGTGCTCCGTTGGTCCGCTCATGGGTAGTG
>JBBMJZ010000010.1:6466977-6478652 GCA_037833815.1 Zingiber zerumbet | reverse complement strand
ACCTTGCTAATGGAGAGAATTTCTCTTTTTATACCACCTCATCTAACCTCCACAATCATGAGGTAGACCCCGGTTTGTTAGAATTTGTTAGGAGATGACGTAAGTATTACCTACAATAGTTTAAGGAATCTTTTTTGTATCCCAGATGTACCTTCTTTATCGTTTAGCATATCTGCAGAAACTTCCAGAAGCTACTTCCCGCTAAATTAGTCAAGATGTCATATGATCACATAGTATTCTCATATTACTCATGTATCAAATGTATTTGGCTAATTACTTAAGTCCACCCTATATGCATTAAGAATACCTCCTGTTACATTAATCTCTACCGACTATGTTCAAGAAATCTATCTGCATCCTTTGCTCGATCGGGATGAGTACTTGTGTTCGGTTGACCTTTACATGGCCGATAATATGCTAGAGACCATATAAGGTTGAAGGCATTTATGCTCGGTCAGCTCTCCATGCTCGACTGGTCATTTGTGCTCAGTCGATCTATTGTGCTTGGCTAGTCATTTAATTCCATCTGATCCTAGACTACCGGACGTACATGAATATCCTCATTCGACCTATCTTTGCTTGGTCAATAATAATAATATGCTTAAGGCCAAGTGAGATTAAATACCTCTATACTCGGCCGGTCATATACCCTGGTCGATAATATACTAGAAACCATATAAGGTTGAAGGCTTTTATGCTCGGTCGACCCTCCATGCTCTGCCGGTCATTTGTGCTCGGCCAGTCATTTAATTCTGTTCGGTCCTAGACTACCGAGCTTGGCCGGTCATTTGTGCTTGGCCGATCTATTGTGCTCAACCAGTCATATACCCTCGACTGATCTTAACCTACCAAGTGTACGCAGACACTCTTGCTCGGTCGGCTTCCCCTTGATCGACTGCATGTTAAGGGTTATACAAGACTAAATGCCTCTATACTTGGTCGGTCATATATTCCCGACCGAGATTAACCTACCGAGCGTATACGGACACTCTTGTTCGGTCAGTTTATTATGCTCGACCGATCTCTTATATTCGACCGATCTATCGTGTTCGACCAATCTTGCGTTCCCGGTCGGAATTCACTTGATGAGCATATATAACCCTTTTCGTTCGGTATAACCTTTTTTGGTCAACTAGGTGCCGTCATGCTTAGGCAGTCTATTATACCTGGTCGGGCCTTGACTCCCAAGTGTACCACTATACCCTCCTCTTACTCTTTTTAGCCTTTCTTATCTTATTATCCCTTTTCCTCCTTACTACAAAGAATCCACCTCTCATAACTCGTATCACTATCAAAAAATGAAAGGTTTCTTCCTAGAGTTAAAAGTTATGACTGCGCCTTTTAATCAATACAACCCATATATTTATTAATTATTCAATTGGTATGGTTGCATATTATATATTAATCAATTGATTAATTATAATCAATTAATTAACGATGTTGCATATTAATATTTAATTAATCAATTTATCTGCTAATTAAGGAATTAATTTATTGATTAATTAATTCATCTTAATCAGTAAATAAATCTCTAAAATAAAAAAAAAGAATTGATTTCTTAATCAACTTTTTCTATCAGCTAATGGTTTCATTCATATTCACACATATTCAAGTATTCATGTAATCTCATCCACAAATTCTTATGTATTAATTTTCTATTTATTAGAGAAATTAATTTACGACGGCCTACCCTTAATAGTTATTTTTCCATATTTAATTTCTTGGTTACCAAAACTAATTTTCCAACCCAACTAATAACTAACTTATAATTAAAATCTATTATTAAATTAGCTCATTTAGGTCGATTGATGGCTAAGAGGTATGGCTCTGTGGCCAACATTGTGGATCTTAATGTTGATCTATGATGTTAGACAGTAAGTGGCTTGTTGTTTGGTGGGTTGCTTCTATCTTACTCTAGCAATTGATTTTTTTTTTTTTCCTTATCAAGTAAATTTGAAGTATGATTTAAACACATTCAAAGACTGACTTTCAAAATCATCCATAAAATTCAAACTCTGATCCTTTTTATTTATTCTTTGAATATTTTACTATTACACAACACCCGAGGATATAGCTATTGATGCTTCTATGTCATACAACCATTGCACTTCTTTGGTTGGTCAACCAACAAAAACTCCTCACCCTATTTATGTTCTTTATAGATCCTATTGACGCTCCTATGTCATGCAACCATAACACTTCTTTGGTTGGTCAACCAACAAGGCAAAGCCCTAAACTCATGACCCTTTTTTTATGTTCTATTATTATTATTTTTTACATTGGTGCAAACTTGCATGAACTACATTATGTTATTATTTTTATGTGAAGGTTATTATGTCATTGTATTGTGGATTCACGTTAATGTTGTGATGTAACATGAATATTGGTATGTGAATCTGATGTGACATCATTACGTAGGTACTGATGTGGATGTGGATGTTGATCATATTTTTATATTATAATTCTAGTTCTTACACTTGTATTTTAGGGTTGTGTAGTCCCCATATTCCACAATTGTATTTAAGAAAATTTATTTTTAAAATGTACATATAAAAGGGGTGTTATGCTAGCTATACCTCCTCTGTGGGCCTCCAATATGGATATCGGAGTGTAATAAAATGTTTGGATCACTTTCGAATGTCCGACGTGTACTCAGGAGCATATGATGGGCGCCCAATATAACATGTGTATATATATATATATATAATATGCTCACCTTCCATGTCCGACTAAGTGAGCAAGGTGTCCAAAAGTGTATTCAATTGTCAACAAAGTCGCATGCAAGTCTATTATGATGACTTATATTCTTGGTAAAAAAAAAGTAATATAGCTAATGTTACTTGTAACACTAAATTATTAAAATTAATAGTTGAATAAAAAGAACAAATATACTTAACCTACACTTAAGTTAGATTCACATTTCAAATGCTAGGCCACTATTTAATCTTGATAAACTTTTTTAGAGACTTAAATAGTTAAGACATATTTGTTGAAATTGAAAGTTGTAGTAGGTTTATATATATATATAAAAGGGTAAATATTATATATATATATAAGGATTAAAAATGATAAACAAGTACTAATTAATGAGAAGCCCAAGCACCATAAAAGTGAAACTTCTTTATAGTTGTAAAGCAAAATGGAATCCCTCCTTTGATCAATATTGTATATGCCTTAATCTCTCATTGACACATAATTGCCACCTTTTGGTTGTCCTTCCTTCAAGATTTAAGGCCTAAAACACTTCTCCAAGAACAAGTCAAAAAGGGCAAGAGAAGGCCTAAATTGTCTTAAAGGGTTGGCAAAAGCTTAATGGAGCATAGATTAATGGCACTCAAAACCCACTTAAAAGTTCCTCTCTCTTTTTAAAAAAAAAGAGTTAAAAAAAGTTCAAACCATGTGAGGGACATCATCATTTGGTGGCCTTGTCTTTCTCATGTATGCACCATTATATGTGTGTCACTTTATTCTACTTCATTATTATTGTTGTTATTATTAGTTTATGTGTTTACATGGAACCCCTCAAGTGCCATACTAGTCAAGACTCAATTATTAATGCTAATTAATTAAATAAGGTGCTTGCATATAATGATGGCACTAATCAGGCAACTACTTTGGTTATTGCTTAGAAGTAAAGTGATGAAAGGACTGAATTAGCAAAAGTGCATGGGCCAGAATTGATGAGACACATCAGTCAATCTGTGCCCTGGACTTCAAATCAAAATTAAGTTCAGTGATTTCTTTGCTTCAAGTGCCATAAATTCGAGATATGAATAATATTTGTTTCTCAATTTTTTTTTGCTTTTCTTTTCTTTTTCACTTCCTTTTCCCTTTAATCGTGAGTGGACCTAAGAATTAAGATCACACAAAATCTTTTGATTCTTCATTTCCCTGTTGCTTGATCATCCTTCATCTCCCAACGTTTTCTTTCACAATCATTGTTCTTTATAATAGTTTTTTTAATATAAAATAACTCTTTATATAAGAATAAAAATGAGCAATAATAAAGTTAAAAAGGTATCCATTTTATTGGAAGGGTTTTTTTATTATTATTTGTTAGGCACAATTGGTCAGAGGAGTTTTTGAAGAGCGCATGTCCTAGAGGAAAAAAATTCTTCACACCCCCTAGCAACTTGGGTGGTTGACTATAAGTTGATTCTGTGATTTATCTCCCTTCATATAATTTGGGAGCGAGCTGTAAGGGGCGCTTGGGGTAAACGTAATCACCTTTAGCTACAATTATTTGTTAATTTTTCTGATATGATAGACAAAATATCCTCTGTAATTTATTTGACTGTATCTAGACGGGGGCTGACGATACTGGATCGTTTGGGATGAGTGTTATCACCTTTTACTCCAAATAATTTACCAGTTTTGACATTTTGACATATCAATTTTGATATTTTGACAAGTTGATTTCAACTTTAAACTTTGAATCATTTGGGTGGACTTAACCTGTTCAATAATATTCACGTTATAGTAGCTAGAACGTGGATTTGATCTGTTTACCCAATATATATTCACGTTATAACAACTATGAAATAGTAGTTGCTGCAACTCATACTTGTCATGTTCAACAACATTTATGTTATAACAACTATAATTTCGTAACTGCTATAACATAGATTTAATTTGTTCATCCAACATTCATATTGTGGCAACTATAATGCCAATTTGATCTGTTCACCTAACATTTATATCGTAGCAGCTATGAAATTGTATAGTTATTACAACTCATACTTGTCATGTACCCAATAATATTTATGTTGTAACAACTACCAATAGTAGCTATTACAGTTCAAATTTGTCTATTCAATAATATTCACGTTGTAACAGCAATAAAATTGTAATTATTATAACTATAATAGTAACTACGAAATCGATATTTGTAACAATTTCAACATAGACTTATCTTGTTCATATAACTAGCCGATCAGTTGAGAATTTAATATATGGTAAAAGATAATAATATTAAACAATGTCCTCGAGGAGGTTATGTCATTTTATAGGATGAATTGGTAGGATGGAATACTCTATTAATAAAAAAAAAGTTATACAAGATTAATGCTCATGTGATAATTTAAAAAATAGGAGTCCTTTTTTGAATTTTACCTAATAAAAATCAACTATCAATATCATTAAAAAAACGAAAGCCACCTTTTCTACTTTAAAATACGATTGTATATATTACTAATATATTACTGTTAAAATCTTTTAAGATGTGGATAGGCAAGAGATGAGACTTATAGACATATTAAAAAAAATAGAATTTATTTAAATATAAATAAGAATATATTAGGTAATGATATACTCAAGGAAAAAATCTCAAGGAAAAGCTCAAGGATAGACACATAAAGTCATGGCCCACCATTTCACTTTTTGTAGGCCCCATCATTTTATGTGTCTATCCTTGAGCTTTTCCTTGAGTTTTTTTCCTTGAGCATATCATTTTTCTTTATACAATTGACCCCTTAATTATTTTTATAGTAATATATTACTATGATGCTACTGTATTATTTATATATAAAATAACATTCGAAAAAATCAAAATAAGAAAAAGGAGCCTTGATTTCAAAGGTTTGTTGCAGTGTCCATGGAATTTGCCATTGAAGATTTCAAGCGATAGGGAATGGCATGGTCATAGAAAGTTAGCTCTCAACTGTGCTGTTACTGTCTTGGTCATGGTCATGCGTGTTGCTTTTGAAAAAAGAAGAAGATTAATCACTGAACATGAAATGCAATAGTAATAGCGATAGCATAATGCAGTGCAGTTCCATGACATCAACTTCTCGTGTTGTGAGTTTCAGTAGTAGTACTCCCTTTGCAAGAATCAAACCTCTCCGGCCCCTGTTTCACTGAAAGGTACTCGCAGGACAGCGACGTGCATCCTCATCCAGTATCATCACTATCAAGCCTGCACTGCACTGCACATGCAGAGGAGAGGGGAGGCGCGCCGGTTTCATGGATGAGCAACTAGCAAGCTGCTTGCCCACATGAATATATTTCTTCGACTCTTTCAACTTGCGTGGTTGGTCAACCAGTGGAGTGAAATTAAACCACTCAATCAATGCCCTTGAAGTTTCTAATTTGATTTGACCTGACGATTATTTATTTTAATTTATACCGAGCTGTCAAGGTGAGACATGAATCATGAGTGAGGTGGAAAAGAGAGGGTTTGGGGGAGGCCATTGGATTGGGACGACTGCTTGTGTCTTCAAGTGACAAAAAGTGCGGTAGCTAGGGAAGGGAGAATGATTAACATGGTTCCCTTCTCCACTCTCCTCCCCCTCCCCAGTTGGCAGTATGGGCAATGGGCAATGCAATGGGCAATGGAGTTGGTCAGATGTGCTGGAGGAGAAGAGAAAAGGAGACCATGCGCCACCTTTTGCAAAGTCTAAAGTGAATGGCATGGCATGGGGAGGCCTTTTGTCCTTGCATGTGAATTCGCCTTTTTCATCTCCAGGGCCTGTGCTTTGTTTGGGTGGCTTGGCTGGGCTTCGCTACAACTGCCTTACAGATCAAAAGGGGGTCTCAACTCAATCATAGCTTTTGCTTGTAAGTTCTAATCTGCCTTTTCCTTTTCCTTTGTCTCCGATCGACTGGGTTAGTCGACGTAGAACGGCCGATGGATATGGGGCATTCTTGGCAATTTAAAAAGATTGATCTCTTTCAATGTAATGGATGTGAACTTGACAAGGTACATTATTTGATCTTTGAAACTTGACAGTGTGTCCATCCATTAGAAAAAAGGTAGAAGCAACAATTAGAAACTTGAACACGATGGCTTAAAATATTAATTGCATTTATGTTTATAATTCTTTTTTATATATTTATGTGTTTTAGTAGTGAAAATCAATATCCACATAAATAATAAGCCACTTAGGAAGGGAAGAGGTGTGTTTACAGACCTAGCTCTTGTATCAAAAAATTGAGGGGGGCGAGGTCGCCTCATCCATGATTGTTCAATGGCAAAGATGATGGCATAGATAGCTTAGTAATACCGACGAGAGGTTGCTACGTCTACTAGTTGAGGTTGATGATGACAAAGGTCGCAATTTGCTTCGTCCATTGGCTAAGATCGTCAATGATGGACTTCGATGGCCAATGGTACACGTGGTATAGTTTACCGATTTCATTAGGTCAATTGTACTCGATTATCTATCGATAGATCCGTGTGACCTGAGTACCTCCAGAAGAAGGAATCGAGTATAAGAAGATTAGAACAAGTGCAACATACTGCACGTCCATTTTCAATAATTAAGTATGCAAATAAAACTTGTTACCAACACGTAAGGATCGAGTGTGAGAGTTTTCATATGTAGGTGTCGGTCCACCGACCGTAATTGGAAGTCCTCGGAACAGTTGTCAGGCGCATTAGCTTCGTAGCAGAGTCGTAGCAAGAGTCTGGAGCAGTCAAAAGCTCAAACGGATGCGCAGTAGCTCGTATATGAGTGTTGTATTAAAGCCTTCTCGAGACTGCCTTATATAAAGCATGGAAGGCGCCTTCTATAGCTATTGAATGCGCCTTCAACCTGGAAAATTCGATCCTGACCAGCCCAACACTTATCTACGCCGAAGTCAAAATTTCATCTTGCGGAAGGTGTTGGGTCCGTTGGCCGGCTAGAAAGGGGTTGAATAGTCCTTGCAAAAAAAAAAAATACAAAACAAAAACATTCCTCGCCTTATAACTTAAATGAATATTTGTATAAAAGACAAATAATAAACTAAACTAAAAGAAAAGAGACACTGGAATTTACTTGATTACAACTGGGATGATTGTTAATTCAAGGAAGTTGAATCGCACTAAATTCTCCTTTAGGCGGAGACACCTTTTTACAACAATAATAGCTTAGAAAGGAAGCAGCTAAACAAAACAGGAAAGATCACAAGTGTTGTTTCAGTCATTGCTTGTTGTTGGGTAACTTCTGGACCAAGGCTGTATTTATAGCCTTGGTCGGGGCGCCTTGAAGCGTTCTAGGCGTCTGGAATATGATAGAAATTTATCCCCGATGCAACAGTCAATGTCCACATCGATGGTGATAAAATTTCAGTTCCGAGCGCCCGGACCCTCAAAGTTAACTCTGTTGACTTTTTCAGTCTGGGCCTTCCGCTCCGGCTCTACTCGCCTCGGTCCGGGTCTTCGCTCCGGCTCCGCTCGCTTGGGTGATTTCGGCCATTCGGAATAGGGCTCACCCGAACCCAGTTTCTGACCTTCTTCTCGAGTAGGCTTTCACTCCGGCTTCTCATCCCTCGAACGTCACGCATGTTCTTTTCGTCCACCGGTGTACTCTTCCACAGCTCTTTCGTCCCTCGGATGCACCGAGCCCGTTATCTCCCTTCCCGTGTCATTCTTCTCGCTAGTTGCGTCTTCTGCTTGATTTCTTGTGCTCCTAAGCTCCTGTACACTTGACACAGGGATCAAAACTAAATCGGACCTAACCTAACTTGGTTGATCACATTAAAATAACCATGGGTCCAACAATCTCCCCCTTTTTGATATGCATCAACCCAAGTTCAAGTTAGGGTAAAAATAAACAAGTAGTAATTGTAAAAAAAATATTTTAAGTATAAAGTTGCAAATAAAAGAAGTTGCAACATTAAATGTAAGTCAAATTGATAATAAACAATGAGTTATCAAAAAACAAAATCTTTTAAAAAAAACTTAACTCCCCCTAAACTTGTACCTATTCCTCCCCCTGTGATCACACAAAAAAACGGGTATAAATTTTCAATGTAATAAAATAATTCTTAAATAAACATTTTGAAGTTAGAAATTTTGAAGTTAAATAAAAAATTTCAAATAATTGACAAGAATTTAAAAGCATTATCTTAATTTACATGCTTATAAGTTTGTCAATTAAATACTCAATTCAATAATCGGCTTTCAGGCTGTGGCGAAGCACTACGCATTCTTGATTATTGGAGTATCAACCACTTCTAGACAAAACCTCTTAAAGAATTTAAACATTTAATTTTTCTGAAAGCCTTAAATTAAAAAAAAATGTTTAATCTAAGTATGATTTTGGAACCCAATATAGGTTCCTTCCTACTGGGTAAATCAAAAATTTAGGGGGTACATATCCTTTGGGAATTCTTCTAATTTATCCCTAATGTGCTTTAATGTACCAATTTAACCTTCCATAAATTCTAAGTTTTGATTTTTGAAAGTTATTTGGGTTCAAGCATGCATCTTTTTCCAAATTATCAATTTGCATTTTTAAATTATCATTTTCTTCCTTTAAGTTATTAAATAATTCTAAAAGACATGTTTTTGCTAAGTTTAATTTTAACTCAACATTTTCCTTTTCTAATTTAACTACATCTTTAGAAAGGGTCTTAATAAACTGAAAGGACTGCTTGGGTGATAGAGCACATACCTTACTTACCTCAATTTTTGATGCTCCTCCTTCATCGCAGCTTTCTTCTGATGATCCTCCCCCTTTATCTATGCTCATCTCCGAGCTGGTCTCATTTTCTTCTTGATGGAATGTCGTTAGGGCTAGTTCGACGTATGCTTCGATTTCAGATTCGGAGGATGATGACTCGTTCCACGTGGCTTTGAGATTATGTTTAGGTTGAGCTGGCTTCTTATTCTTTTCTTTTTCCTTATCCCTTTTCTTTAATTTTGGGCAGTCATCCTTGATGTGTCCTTCTTCGTTGTAGTTATAGCATCGGGCCTTCCGTTTGTTTCGATGATCTCTCTTTGTCTACGATTTGAACTTATTAAACTGAATAAATTTATTAAATTTTCTTACCAAAAGGACTGCTTCATTTTCATCAATTGATTCGTCAGAGTCTGAATCATTTGTTCTTACCTTCAGGGCAACATTCTAACTCGGTCCTTTTCTTTGTCCTGTACATCGAGATTCGTATAATTTGAAAGTAGAGAAAAGTATTTCTAAAGTACTTACCTCGAGATCCTTGGATATATAGTAGGAGTCTACTATAGATATCCATTCAGGTGTTCTTGGGAACACATTTAAAACATACCTTTGTGCGTCTCGATTCGTTACTGTTTCTCCGAGGTTTGTTAATCCGGTGATCAGCTCCTTGATTGTTCCGTGTAGTTGTACTACTGATTCTCCTTCTTCCATCCGGAGGTTCGTCAGTTGATTCACGTCCCGTCTCACGAGCTTTGTTTCGGAAATTCCTTTGTGCAACTCCAAGAACTTCTCCCAAAGCTCCTTGGCTGAGTTGTAATCTCCAATCCAATTTACTTCCTGGGATGGAAGCACGCTAAGCAGGTGGAACTTGGCTCGTCCGTTTGCTACGAAGTCTGCTTGCTCCTTCTTGGACCAATGATATTCTTCTTTTTCTTCTCCTTGGGGGGTTTTTGGGGGCTACAAAACCATATTTAATTATTAGCAAAATTTCTAAATCGGTTTTGAAAAATACCTCCATGCGTTTTTTCCATGAGACGAAATCCCCTTCGAATTTTGGCAGGCAGATTGTTGGTCTGGCCATCGTCTTGATCCTAATGCTTCAGTCAACGGTTAGTCCTTCTGAGGTAGTTGGGCTCTGATACCACTTATTGGATCCGTTGGTCGGTTAGAAGGGAGGTTGAGTAGCCTTACACAAATAAAAACAAATCCTTCTCGGACTTGAAAGAACACTTGCATGAAATAATTAAATAAACAAAAAAATAGAGACTCAAGGGATTTACTTGGTTACAACCGGGGAGGTTATTAATCAAAGGAAGTGAAGCGCACTAAATTCTCCTTCAGACGGAGAAGTCTCTTTACAGCAATTAACGCACAGAAAAATGAAGCTAAAATAATAAAGAGAAGTGCACAAGTGTTGTAAATCAAATTACTTGTTGTTATCTAGCTTCTGGACCAAGGTTGTATTTATAAGCTTGGTCGGGGCGCCTGGAAGTGTTCCAGGTGTCTGGAGTGGGATAGAATTCTATCCCCGACGCGTTAGTCAATATCCACATCGAACATGATAAAAATCAGGTTTTGGCCGCCCGGAATGGGTCCCGGAGCCCGGACCCTCAAAGTCAACCCTATTGACTTTTTCGGTCCGAACCTTTCGCTCCGACTCTTCTCGCCTCGGTCCGGAACTTTCGCTCTTGTTCCGCTCACTTGGGTGATTTCGGTCATCCGGAATAGGGCTCACCCGAACCCAGTTTTTAGCCTTCTCATCGAGCAAGCTTCCACTCCAGCTTCTCATTCCTCAAACGTCGTGCACGCTCTTCTCGTCCACCGGTGTACTCTTCTGCAACCCTTTCATCCCTCTGATGCATCGAGCTTGTCGACTTTCTTCCCATGCCATCCTTCTCGCTAGTTGCGTCTTCTGGTCGACTTCCTGTGCTCCTAAGCTCCTGCACACTTAGACACAGGGATCAAAAACAAACAGGACCTAACCTAACTTGGTTGATCATATCAAAATAACCACGGTATCCAATAAGTTCCACCCCCACCCCCACCCCCCCGTTATATGGATGAGGTTTATAATTTTTTTTATAAACGGGTCCCAAAATCTTAAAATTGGGTTTATACTTTCTTTTAAAAAAAAATACAAAGAGGCTTTATGCTCTTTAGACGTGCACAAGGGCCCACTGCCATATTTAATATTTTTTTAATTTTTATTTATTTATATTTTTGTTAAATAATTATTTATTTTTATCAAATTATTATTTTTATATAAATAAATGTATAGAATTTAAAATACTA
>JBBMJZ010000010.1:6446044-6456819 GCA_037833815.1 Zingiber zerumbet | reverse complement strand
GGTTATAGGTTCCAGAGTCTGGACGTCTAGACCAAAAAGTCAACCCCACTG
The DNA here is from genome assembly GCA_037833815.1 of Zingiber zerumbet. Taxonomy (NCBI): domain Eukaryota; kingdom Viridiplantae; phylum Streptophyta; class Magnoliopsida; order Zingiberales; family Zingiberaceae; genus Zingiber; species Zingiber zerumbet. The sequence continues at coordinate 6,456,768 of JBBMJZ010000010.1, read as the reverse complement.
ACTTTTTCAGTCCGGGGCTTCTGCTTCGGTTCTGCTAACCTCGGTCCGGGTCTTTTGCTCCGACTCTGCTCGCTTGGGTGATCTCGGTCATCCAAAATAGGGCTTACTTGAACCCAACTTCCGGCCTTCTCATTGAGCAGGCTTCCGCTCTGGCTTCTCGCCCCTCGAACGTCGAACACGTTCTTCTCGTCCGTCGGTGTACTCTTTCGCAGCCCTTTCGTCCCTCGGATGCACCGAGCATGTCGGCTCCCTTCCCGTGCCATCCTTCTCATTAGTTGCGTCTTCTGCTCGACATCCTGTGCTCCTAAGCTCATGCACACTTAGACACATGGATCAAAATTAAACAGGACCTAACCTAATTTGGTTGATCACATCAAAATAACCACGGGGTCCAACAATCTTTCTCTTTTTGATGTGAGCAATCCAAGTTAAGTTAGGGTAAATAGATAAAAATAAAATAATAAATTCTGCAATAAAGTGCAAAAAAAATAAAATAAATTTTTTTAATCTATCTCCCCCTAGACTTAATCTTTTCCTTCTCCCCCTTTGATCACATAAAAATGGGGTACCAAGAAAAATCTAAGTGTAATAATTTTGAAAACTTTGGAAAAATTTTGAAAATTATCAAAAAAATATTTGCAACAATTTTAGAAAAAAAAATTCTAAGTGAAGAAAATCTCAAAATTGGAAAATTATTAACTTCCCCTTAACCCTTTAAATTTTTCACCCCCTTTGATCACATCAAAAATTAGGGGTAAATGTAAAAAAAATCTCAAAAAAAATTCTAAGGGTGATTAAATAATAACCAAGTTTGAGAAAATTTTCAAGAATTATTTTGAATATACAAATTTCTAAAAATTTAAAAACTAGTTTTGGCAAAGATAATTTGAAAATTATTTTTAAATTTTAAAAAATACTGAAATTTTTTTGATGGTAAAATAAAAATAGAAAGGACAGAAATTTTTTTTTTGACCACAAATAAATATTTATTTCGGCCCGTACGAATTATTTTATAAGAAATACTAATTTTTGAAGTTAAATACTTAAAAATAGAATTTAATATATAAAATTAGTGAAAATGTTTCTAAATATAGAAAATTTAATGTTTATCCAAAAAAATTAATATTTTCAAAGATAATGTTTAGATAATTTTTAATTATAAGAAGTTTATTTTTGATAAATAATTCAAAATAAATCATATAACATCAGAAAATATCAAAAAAAAAATTATTGTGAAGAGAACATAATATTATATTATAGAAAAATAATTTTTTTTCAAAAATAACTAGTGAAACCTTTTTAAATAGTAAAATATAATTTTTGTTAAGAGGTTCATAAAAAAATATTTAGTGGTAAAAAATTCTCAAATTTTTTTACTACTGATGAGTAATAAATTTCTTTTTAAAAAATATTAAAATCTAATTAATTTTGAAAAAAAAGATACAAAACAATTTATTTGAAAATTTTAACTATAAGACAATTTTTGAACATGCAAAAAAAATTAAATCAAATTAAAATTAAAACCTGCATAGAGATTTAAACTAAGCATAATTTAGGAATCCAAAATAAGTTCCTACATAATAGATTTATCAAAAATTTGTATGGTATATATATTTTCTAGGAAATTTTATAATTTGATCATTGTGAGTCTAAAATACCAATTAAGCCTTGGAAAATTTTAAATATGTGTACATGAATGATCCTTTTTCAATTTTTCTATCTAATCGTTTAACTTTTCATTTTCAACCTCCAATTTATTAAAATCTTCTAATATACATGATTTTGCTAAAATAACTTTTAATTCTAAATTATCATTTTCTAGTTGTGCATTTTTTGTCTCTATTTTACAAGAACTTCTCGAAAGTATTATGACAAATTTATACAACTGATCGGAAGGTAGAGAACGTACCTTACTTACCATGTCGGTATTGTTATTTGACGCTCCCACTTCATCGCAATTTTCTTCTAAAGTAGCTCCCTCTTCGTCTATGCTCTCGATACTCATTTCGGATGAGCTTGCTTCGTCGTTGACTTCTTGGTGACTAGCCATAAGTACAAGTCCAGCGTAGTCTTCAATCTCTGACTCTGATGATGACGATTCGCCCCACGTCGCCTTTAGGTTCTTGTGCTTTGTTCGTGTTAACCTTTTCTTCTTGTCTTTCTCCTTCAGTTTTGGGCAGTTGTCTTTAATGTGCGCTTCTTCTTGACTGTTATAGCACCAAACCTTTCGTTTGCTTGATGGAAGTTTCTTAGCTTGTGACTTGTTAAACTTGTTAGACTTAAGCAATTTACTAAACTTTCTTACCATAAATGCAACTTCATCCTCATCGAGTGATGTGTCAGAATCACGTTCGTTCTTCTTAGCTTGCAAGGCTAGGTTATGACTTGACTCTATTTTTTTTTAAACTCCGCACATCAAGACTCATGTAATTTGAAAGTTAAAAAGAACTCTTCTAGGGTACTTATCTCCAAGTCCTTAGAAACGTAGTATGCATCTACTAAGGATAACCACTCTTGTGTTCTCAGAAAGGTGTTGAGTGCGTATCAAATTAAGTCCCAATTCGTTACTGACTCTCCAAGGTTGTTGAGTTTGGTGATTAGTTTCTTGATCTTTGCCTAGAGTTGAGCCATCTTCTCTCCCTCGTTCATCCGGAGGTTTGTTAGCTGATATCAGAGGATGTCCCATCTCGCTAGCTTGACCTTCGAGATGCCTTAATGGAGCTCCAAGAATTTTTCTTAGAGGTCTTTGGCGGAATTGTAGGCGCCCATTTGGTTGACTTCTTGTGGTGGCAATACGGTTAAAAGATGGAATTCTACTTTTTTGTTGGCCTCAAAATCGGCCTGCTGTTTTTTGTTCCACAGATGTTCCTCTTTGTGTTCTTCATTTTTATCCCTGGGCATTTCAAAACCATTTTTTAATGTTAGAAAAATATCAAAATTAGTTTTAAAATATACCTCCATTCTGTACTTCCAAAGTGCAAATTCTCCTTCGAACTTTGGTGGATGAATAATCAAACCGACCATCGTCTTGGTACTTCAGTCGGTGATTAGTCCTTTTGAGGTGGTTGGCTCTAATACCACTTGTAGATTCCGGTGCGGTCGATAAGAGGGGGTTGAATTGCCTGCAAGTTACAAAAGTACTATTCTCATTCTTTCAACTTTAATTAGACAAACACTTAATAATAATTAAAGTAAAATGTGTAAAAAGAAATTCGAGGCTACCGAGATTTACTTGGTTTGTAACCTGGAAGGTTGCTAATCCAAGGCAATGTTAGCACTAGCAAAGTCTCCTCCTTCGAGCTAGCTCAGAGGCGAAGAAGCCCCGTATAGCGTTTGACAGCACAAATACAAAAGATAGAATTAAAACTGAAGTACAGAAAGTGTTGTTGAGTCTTATCCTGAATGAAGAACACTGGGCTCTATTTATAATCTACTGCTCGAAAAATATTCATTTACTGGTGTAACATCTTTGGGCATCTAGACCCTCTCCAGGCACCCCTAGCTGTGTATCTTATCTACTCGCAATGGTTATTCAACAGTCTGATAATAAAACTTTATCATGATTCGGGTGCCTGGACTAGTTCGAGCGCCCAGAGTGCTGCTGGCGTAGACCCGAACGCCATTCGCAATAATGTCTCCTCGACGAGGTGCCTATTTTGATCCTAGGCAGTCCGGGCTCCTGGACCCTTTTCGAGTGCCCGAAGTCCGATGCCTAGAGTGTTGACTTGTCCCGGTCTTCCGCTTTGGACTCTTGGATGATTCTCTGATCATCCAGAGTTGAGATCACCTAAACTCAACTTCGGCCTTGTCTTCAAGCAGTCTCCGCTTAGGCTTCTCACCAAACTCAACAATCTCGAAGAAGTGGTCTCAAATTGGTATTCACTTCGATATATACTAAATGTCTTCCCAAGGACCCAAGAGTAGACGTCAATAGTAAACTCTTATTATATTTCAAAAAATTTAGAGGTAAGTAGTTTAGATGAGTTTTATTCTACATTCGAATTACATAAATTTAGATGTGCAGGATTGAAAGAAAATGAGAATTCAAACAACAACATAGAATTGCAAGCCAAAAGGAACAAAGCAGATTCAAAAACTTCACTCGACGGAGACGAAGTGTATTTGGTAAGAAAAATGAGTAAAATTTTCAAGGTTAATAATTTTGGTAAGAAACCCGTTACAAAACTACTATGAAAGAGGTAAAAAAAGGAAAATAAGGTGTTACAATTATAATGAAGAAGGTCACGTCAAGGATAATTGTCTAAAATTAAAGCATAAAGAAAAATAAAAGAACAAAGGGTCAAACCACAAGACTCTTATAGCAACATGGAGTGGCTCATCGTTTGAGGAGTCCGAGCCCGAGTAGATAGCTGGATTAGTATTGACATCTAACCACCAAATAATTGATGATGAAAACTTGTCCGAGGAGAGTATCGAAAAAGAGGGAGCATCAAACTGCGAGTCAAAAATGATAAGTGAGGTACAATATCTTCCCTTTGAGCAGTTATATAATACTATTACAATGCTATCAAAATCTTTATGAAAATTAAAAATTAAGTATATTGAGTTAAAGAAACTTACTAGTGATCTAAAAATGAAATTGGAAAATGCATGTTCAGAAGAAGAACTTGGTAAAATTATGTCAATGCAATGTTATAAGAACAAGTTTCAAATTCAAATCTTATTCAAGTTCCTAATTTTAGATATCATAAAAGTTAAATTGATATTTACAAAACATAGGGGTCAAATAAGAAATATTTCAAATTTTGATGTTCCTAATAAATATTTAATTAATTTAGTAGGTAAAAATTTATTTTAAATTTTAAAATCTATTTTAACTTATTCTTTGTATTAGAATTATAAGATTACAATGTAAATTTTTGTTTTATTTGTTTCTGTAAGAAAATATTGTCAAAAATATTTTTCTGTGGTAGAATTGAATGAAGACTACTGTTGGATAAAATTTCAAAATTTATCACGTTACAGGTAATTTTTATTAATTTTTAAGTGAAAATGCTTTTCGTAATTCTCAGAAAATGAGTTCTCGTTCGGGATTATTTTTCTAAGAAACTAGACGTTGTTTTAGACGTAGTAACATTTTGTAATTTTTGAATAAGCATATTAATTTCTGTGGTTTTTCCAAGAAAACATTTCTATTATACATAAAGAAATTAATCTTTACAAAAAGAAAAATATTTCTGTCCATTATGTATTTTTCTCCTATACCATATAAGGAGAAAATTTAGATTTTTTTTCTGAGTAGAATATTTTCATGAATTATTTTTATAAAATATGAGCTATAAATTATAAAAATTCAGTACTCTCACATTTTGTATCCATATCCTTAAATTTTCTTATATTCTTCTCAAGGCTTAAATTTTTTTCTAAATTTCTTAAAATCACGTACTTTTGATGTGATTATAAGGAGAGAAAAATAATCCCCGGGCTATGCTACCGTGGTAGGATATCTAAATTATCACCAAGATATTCACGATTTGATCCCCAGTTAAGACGTATTTGTCGGAATTTTTCCTCCAAATGGGGGTGCAATCAAAAGATGATGGACTTCTGGGTTGGTCGTCACGTGCGCTTCTCGATTTATCCTGGTGGCCGGTGGAAAACTTTTATGGGGCCGGGATGATCATCCCTAGGGATATTCAATGAAGCTAACTGGGATTATCATTTATAAGGAGAGAAAAACATAAGTTAAGTTTAGGGAGAGATTGTAAAAAATAAATAAATTTGCTTATACATATTAACAGCGAAAATTCATGCTTAGTGTAAAATCTATTTTACTTACTTTTTAAATTTAAAATTTTGTTAGACCCTAATTTAACTTAGGTTAATTCATATAAAAAATAGGAAGATTATTGGTACCCCACATGGCATGAGCTATGATTTTGATGTGAAAGTCAACTAGGCTAAATTAGGTTTTGCAAATTTGATGTCTTGTGCTTTAAGTGTACAAAGACTTAGGAAAACATAAAGAGTTGAGCAGAAAATGCAGCGAGCAAGAAGAATAGCAGAGGAATTGAGTCGACGGATTTGGTGTATTCGAGGGACGAAGAGTTGCAGAAGAGTATTCTAGGGATGCAAGAAGGACGAACGAAGCACATTCGAGCGATGAGAAGTCAGGAGAAAGTCTGTTCGAGGAGAAGGTCGAAGTTGAGTTTAGGTGAGCTCAACTCCTAACGACCGAAGTATCACCCAAGCAAGTAGAACGGAGAATGGTCAACTTTTGAGGTTGGCCATTCGAGGCGCTTTGAAGACTCGAGACGCCTCAGATGACTCGAGGTGCCTTGAAGACTCAAGGAGTCTCAGATGACCCGAGGTGCCCTGAAACTTGAAGGAGCCATTGCAGTGGAGTCCATTCCAGGTGCCTCAAGTTACTCGAGGCACCCTGAAAACTCGAGGCGCCTTGGATGACTAGAAGAGTCATTGCAGAGTGGATAAGCAGTGGAATTCATGTCAACCAACTCGAGGTGCTTTCGATGAACCGAGGTGCTTCCAATTCGCTAGATCAACCAAGAAGACGTTGTGATGTAGATCACAGTCAGCCAACTGAGGTGCCTCAGATGTGTCACGTCAGCAAATGACTATTTCAACTAAAAGGCTATAAAAAGAGCTCTTAAGCTCGAAATTAAAATAACACACTTTGTATTTCAATTTCTAAACTGTACTTTCAATTCTTGCTCTCAAAACATTGTAAGAGGCTACGCCACTTCCGATCTTGCTTGAAGAAGGGGATAGTAGTGCACTTCCATTGACTTGGATTATCAACTATCCAATTGCAAACCAAGTAATTTCTTGTCTCTTATTTCATATTGTTTTATTCTAACTTATAATGTGTGTCTTTGCTAAGGTAGTTAGCAAGAGAAAATATTTTATTTGTAGGGATATTCACCCTTCTCTAGCCATTCCACTTGATCTAATAGCTACAATGTGTTGGTCTAAGATACAGCGTGCTGGTTAGACCAAAACGTTGTAGCAACTATGAAATCATAGTTGCTACAAAGTGGTAGGAGCACAAACATAGAGGAACACACTAAATCTGCTACAAAATTGGAGCATTTGGATGAGCGAGGAAGATGTTTAGGGTACATAATGCAGGAATACACTTCAGATGAACGACGGTAGGTAGGCTCGGCTTGGCAATGTGTCACCGAGGGAGTTGATCGGTGAAGACATTGATCGATGGCTCTATGAGGTGGCATCTAGGGAAACGAGGGAGTTATTTCAAAGAAAGGTTCGAAAAATGGTAACGAAGCATTGCTATAGTGAAAGTTGTGCACAGACGCACAACACAAGTTGGGAAGCATATCCGCTATATATATAGAATAATGTTATCTACCCAAAGGACCTTACCGTGCACATTCAAAAAAAAAATCGGTTCAAAAATTTAATGTATATATGGAAAGAGGTAAATATAGGTATACAGATGTTAGATATTTGTATGGTGGGATAAAGACTTAAAAAAAAAGATAAATCCGCATCGGTTCGGTAAATAAAATATGGAGGAAGATAAATATAAATATATATACATTAAGCCCGTAATAGGATAAATTTTAAATGATCAATTATTAAAAATTAATCTGTCAATATGCTAGAGATGCCATCTGTCCTGAGATGAGTAAAGATTTGAAAGACGTATCTAGCTTTTGTACAAATACTTTATTTCAACGGCGGCAGTTATGAAACGTAAAGAGAGAGTGGGGAACAAGACAGAAAGAAGACAGTTACAGTGTGGGAATCTACCGCCCTCGATCTGCTGCCTTCTTCTTCCTCCCCTTCCACTCAAATCTCCCGCCCATCCCTTCCCTTCCAAATCTCCTTATTCCAATCTCCCAGATCCCCCCATTTTCGTACTCTGCCCCCACTTTATTGTTTCTGTCGGTCAAAGTTTTGATTTTGATCAGCAGTTTTCGATAAAGCGGAGAACTTTTGAATTCAGCGAGGAAGAAGAAGAAGAAGAAGAAGAAGAAGAAGAAGAAGAAGAAGAGGAGGATTAGATTGGTTGTACAGGTCGAAATCCTTCATCCAGAACTCCCTCCCTCATGCCGAAGAAGAGAAAGGCTGCCAAGCGTAAGAAGACGGCCGTCGCCGATCTTCCTGCTAAAGGTTAATTATTCTTCCTCCTCTTCTTTCTCCTCCGTTCTAATGATTGTTTTTTCATTTGAACTCTTTTTGGTCCGTGCCTGTGAATCTTCAGATAATGGTAATCACGACGGCAGGGTGCCGCCTCTACCTGAGGAGATCAAGGAGCATGACGGTGGATCTACCGCATCTTCTTCCTCTGTGTCTTCTTCGTCCCCTCGAGAGCATCATTATTCTCGACCTGCCAAAGAGTTCTCGCAATCTGAAGCCGTTGCCTGTGATGGCTCAACGGAAGGAGCGGTCTTGGTCCAGAACAATAAAGAAGAGGAGTCTTCTATCGTTGTGGAGAAAGCAACATTTAGCTCTACCACAGAGTCATTTCCTAAATCCAAGGATTTCATTGTCAAAGCTACTAAATATCAGAAGGAACATGAGGAATTTGTTGACGAATCTGCTGTTCCGGTTGAAAAGATTGTTGTTTTGGCTGAAGAGAAGAGGGAAGTTGATGAGATTGCTTTGGCTGAAGGCCAAGTGAAAGTAGTGCTGCTTCCTGGTGCAGATGAGACTGCCAAACAACTCAATGAGCGTCATGGAGACCCTTGTTGTGGTGGCAGAGATGAGACTCTGCCAACAGCAGCGGCGCTTGCTCTGCCTCCTCCGGTCGTCGTTGTTAGTCGTACATCATGGTGGAGTTGCTGTGGCTTGCTCGATGTCTTTGCAGGTTCTGGGGGATCAAACGAGTTAAGTGCTTAGTTGGAAGATATTCTGCCTTCTCAGTAGAATGCCAACTTTCGAAGAATTAGTCTTGTGTCAGGTAGATCTCATCTCTGTTTGGTTATTCAGCTACGGCCATTCGTTCTTGTCTAGGATGAACTGAATATTGACCAGTGCCCGAAATTATCAGCTTGTGGTCTGATTCAAGCCATTCTCCATCACTTGTCTATGCATTATATTTTTTTAGCACTTGTCTTCAATTTTTGCCACATTATATTTTTTTAGCACATTTGTTTGACTTGAGAGCAAATAGATATGATAGTTATGATATGGCTTAAGGTTATTTGATTCTCGTAGACAACCGAATATAGCAAAAGAAATAGTTCATCAGTTGACATCCATTTTGAAGCTAAGAAATAGCAAGGATGGATGATTTAAATGCTTCATTTAAAGTTCAACAGTTGAATGAAGCTTTGCTGTAAAAAATAACAAATCCATTCTGTGTTGGCATCCATTTTCAAGCTACTTGTTTAATTTATGCATCAGTTATAATATGATTTATCTTCCTTTTCTGGTTAAAATTAAGCAAATCTTCTGTACAATACTTGCTAATAATCATTAACAAATTTTTCATTAACAATTATAAATTTTGTATGAAGGATAATACAGGATAAGTGCTTCAGATATAAGACACTGATTACACTTAACAAATTGCATGGTGCTAACTTTAGAAAAAATAGTTGTCTGCGAGGGTTAGCTCTTCAAAGACAAATTCAAGATTGAATCATAAAGGATCATAGCTTAAAGGTTTTTTCCCTTGGTGGACTCTTCATCTACCCTTTCCCACTCTGGGTTGACGTCCAAAAATCTCTACTTATCATTCATCATAACTATTCCTTTTAAGATTATTCTAAAAAATCTAGTTGTTTTTTTGCAGCTTGGCTGTATAGTTGTATCTAATACATTGCATTCTTGGTGATGCATAACTTGATTGCTCGGTTTGAGATAATAAAATAATGAATGGGTCCAATGCTTTCGAAATCCCGACGAGTATTTGCTACCAGTCCCTGGGTTTTATGCAACTCTTGTTGTATTTCTTGTTTCGACGGTTTCATACTCTTAAGCTCTGCGTTTGTTGTTCTAATTAACCAATTCGGATGTGTATAATCTTCGGCTTCATTAATCTCCTTCCATAACCATGTTTTGGACGCTGAAAACAAGGCTTAAGAGATATTTTGTTAACCATGTCATATACACCCTAACCGAACTAGCAGTCAATTTCTGAATCCTACCTAATTGCATGCATTAGTGAAGATCCAAAGCTGCATTGCCAATAAAGATTTGCACAATTATTCTTGGAAAATCAACTGGTAATTTATAAAAACACATAAGACACACCAAAGTTCTTACAATTTTTTTCAACACTGTTTCTCTTCACTTACTAGCAGCAGTTTTGCAAGCATCATTTTATTCTAACAAGCAGCAATTCACACTTAACTAGGCACCAACAAATATTAACAAAGCAACACAGTGGTACTCAGCAAGATTATCATATATAGAACCATAAACATAGAATTAAGCTTCGAATTTGTGAATCTGGTAGATGTGCACCCAAACCTATAATTTGGGGTCTTCCATTTTGCCCTCACCTTTTCCTCCATCAACCTATTGTATCATTTGTGAATCTCATATTGTTCGAGCCCCCACCTGCGCATGCCTCTTATCAATTTTAAGTCCCTATTTTAGACACTGTTGACTGAGGTGCCGCGTTCAAGTCCTCTTATTAACTCCTTATCCGTCGGATACGTGGTACTGAGGCTCCCAAAAAAATCTCTTCGGGGGTTTCTAGGGTATGGGGCCGCGAAGCGGTGGGCCCAGTCACATTAAAAAGTTTACCCTACCTTAGTTTTAACAAC
>JBBMJZ010000010.1:6401356-6429181 GCA_037833815.1 Zingiber zerumbet | reverse complement strand
CTATCTTTTTACACTGAATTACAAAATAAGTTAGTTTATTTTTATGTCCATTTTACCCTAGCTTAACTTGGGTTGCTCACATCAAAAAGGGGGAGATTATTGGAATCCAAAGGTTGTTTTGGTGTGATCAACAAGTTAAGTTAGGTTATGTGTGTTTTTAACCTTGTGTCTAAGTGTGCAGGAGCTTAGGAGTCGAGCGGAAGATGCAGCTAGCGAGAAGGATGACACGGGGTGCGTCCGAGGGACGAGGCGCGGCGGAAGAGTACACCGGTGGACGAGAAGGAAGCAGGCGGTGGTTCCGATGGACGAGAAGCCGGAGCGGAAGACTACTCGAGGAGCAAGAGATGCAACTAGCGAGAAGGTCGGCACGGGGTGCGACCAAGGGATGAAGACTGCAGATGAGTACGCTGGCGGACGAGAAGGAAACACGTGGTGATTCTAAGGGACGAGAAGCTGGAGCGGAAGCCTGCTCGAGAAGATCGGAAGTTGGGTTTGGGTGAACCCTATTCCGGATGGCAGAGATCACCCAAGCGAGTGGAACCGAAGTTGAAGACTCGGACCGAGGCAACCTAAACTGGAGCAGAGGACCCGGACGAAAAAAGTCAACCAGAGTTGACTTTTGGCTCTGGGGCGCTCGGAGTAGTCGGGGGTGCCCGGAATGCTTCCAGGCGCCCGGACCTGAAGTTTGACCAGATCTCGATCAAACTAAGATATGAACTTTGAGGATAAAGTTTTATCCACCCCAGGGCGCCCGGAACCTTTCGGGGCGCCCCGACCGAGGCTATAAATATAACCTTGGTCCAGAAGCTTTTTAACGAACTCAGTAATTGTAAATCCAATGCTTACACGCTCTCTTTTAGTCTAAGTTTTTGTTTTCTGCGCTTCATTGATGTAAGGGGTTTCTCCGCCTGAAGGAGATTCTAGTGCGCCTTTCATTTGCCTTGGATTAACAACCTCCCCAGTTGTAACCAAGTAAATACTTGTGCCTCTTCTTTTCTATTTTTAATTTACTACTTTGCTTTACTTATGCAAGTGTTAGTTTAAGAGTTCGAGAAGGGTTGTTGGTTTTTTTATCTTTGCAGGACTATTCAAGAACCCCCTTCTAACCGGCCCAACACGGCCCAACAATTACTGGTAGTTATGTTTTACTATGCATGTTAGTTTGATACCCGCTGAGTTGTTGAACTCACTACCCCCTTATTTTTCCTGTTGTTTTCATGTTAGCACATAGATATGTTGTGTCGCTTGAAGTATCTTGTTCACCGGTCCCACGTCACATTAGAAGACAGTTTACCTCACTCTTGATTCTTTTTATATATATTCTTTATTGATTTAGCTTTGTATTGGTGTATAGCCATGTGACTATTTCATGGTTTTGGTGTTGTATTTGTGTTTAAGTCGCGCCGACACGCATTGTGTTGTTTCGGTTTGTATAGACTTTCAGTTTGTTTTCCCGTTGTGCTTTTGTACAGCTGAGTGAGCTACTTTATATATAACTGCGTGGTTGTGTTTTAAGTACAGTTGTGTGGGTTGTTTAATATATATAACTACGCGGTTGTGTATATTTCAGCCATGTGGGTTGATGTATTTTGTTTGTTGATGTATATATATTTCAGATTGTCACCGATACAGGGGAGATCCTGTCGAATTTTCCTCTGGTAGGGACTCCTCTAGAGCGTGACAGTGACTATCTTTGAGTCAAGAGAGATTCGATCTCAAAAAGGGGAAATTGTTGAGGGACATTGTTGGTTTGAGGGGATATATGGACTCAATCCATGATTATGTCTGAGTCGGGAGAGATTGGACCATAAAAAAGATAAGTTATGATGGATGCCGCTTGTCTGAGACCAGGGGATATAAATGCTCAATTCGTGACTATGTCTGAATCAGGAGAAATTGGATCCTGAAAAGGGCAATATTGATGAACGTCGTTTATCCGAGATTGCACCAAGAGATATAGATGCTCGATCCACGAATATGTTTGAGTCAGGAAAGATTGGATCCTAAAAGGGCAATTATTGATGGATGCCACAGATCTAAAACCAAGAGGATATAGATGTTTGATATGTGACTATATCCGAGTTAAGAGAGATTAGACCCTGAAAATGACAATTGCTTATGGACGTTGTTCGTTAGAGACCAAGTGGCTTATATGAGCTCGATCTGCGACTATGTCTGAGTCAGTAGAGATTGGACTCTAAAAAGGGCAATTGCTAATGGACGCCACTCGTCCGAGACTAAGAGATATATGCTTGATCCGCGACTATATCCTAATTGGAAGAGATTGGATCTTGAAAATAAAAATTGCTAATTGGACACTGCTGGTCCAAAACTAGGGGATCTAATTTCGTAGAGACACAAGAGTCTGAGGGAGCCAACCTTTTTGCTTGATAAAAAAAGAAGGATATATTCTAAATTGAAATTTATAGAATTCAAGTTCTGACTTATGTGTCGAGATAGCTTGAGATGATAATCTAAAACTATCAAGCAGAAAATTAAGAATGAGTTGCTTGGATTGAACTGTCTAGAAGATTGAGCTGTCGTGTTTGGTTGAGTTGGGCTGGAATTATCTTGTCTAGTCGAGTCAAGCTACCTATAAGACCGAGTTATCTTGTCTAGTCAAGTTGAGCTACTTGGAAGACTAGGTTGTCTTGTCTAACCGAGTCAAGCTGGTTGAAAAATTGGGTTGTCTTATCTGCTGAGTCGAGTTGCCTAGAAGACTGGGCTATCTTGTCTGACAGAGTCGAACTACCTAGAAGATTGATTATCTTGTCTGACCAATTTGAGCTCACTAGAAGATTAGAATGTCTCGTATGGTCGAGTCGAGTCTCCTGGAAGATTAGGTTGTCTTGTCTGGCTTAGCCAAGCTACCCTGCTTAGGACTTATAGGGGGGTGGAGGAAGGCGAGCTGGCTAAGAAACAACATATGGCAAAACAATACCTCCACTTGGAAATTGCTTTGAAGGAGGTGAATGGAGTGCTTGAAACCGATCGACTTTCTTTGAACACGATGAGAATGGGATGGGTGGAAGACCAATATGGGAAGAATTTCCTCCACTGTAAAGACGGAGGAGATATGTAGAAGAGATATTGGTTTGCTTCAATCTCGTAACTGCCCAACTTGTATATGAAATCACATGTTGATATCCTAGTAGACTCCTTCTTCAATGCTAAAGACAATCGTATTTGAAGAAAAATGTCTATGTGATTTCTTGCTTGATGTTGACAAGAACATATAACGGTTTTCCACTAATCCTCTTTCATTGATGTAGTTGCATTTATTCTAGACGATTTTTACAGGGTTAGCAATCTCAACATCTTACTTTAGAGTCTCAACTTAGAGTTCTCATAGATGATGTCAATTTGTTCCTGCCTGAGATCGTCGATAAATAAGTCGTTAGACAGTTGTCTTCTATATTAACGAAGTCGTCGAGCTCCCAAGAACACCGACAAGCTAGATTGTCTGGGAAGCTAAAGAAAGAGATAGAGGGTCAAAATAAAGGTTAGGGTGCTTCGGCTCAACCACTCCGACGCTTAAGTCAGAACTCTGACAGTGGGAGGTGGAAAAGAAGATTAGTAAGTGAGAAGTGTCATTGATTTGTGAGTATGTACGCACGTGCATGCATACCTTTGCCTGCAAGAGTGAGATCCTTTTATATCACTACTACCTGATACTTCTCTCCTCTAGGTATTAATTGATGGGATGTCATACCTCGATAAGAAAGATGTCACATCGTATCTACAGTCTGTCACCCACGTTTTGTACTGTAGAGGGTCATGCTGCATCAAGTTATTGTACGCCATGTGAGTCATGTTGTTTGATAACCATGATTTTGCTATATTATTTAGATTCATAATGTATATTTTTGATGGTCTATTCATAGTTTAAACTCACATTTACACTACATTTTGTAATTGCATTTAATTTTGGACTTAATTGTAAATTAGCTTATTTTCATGGTATTTGATGTTAATATTTTATTTTTATTTTGTAGGCATTAAAAGGGTCATGGACCCGATCAAATCAGACCACACTTAGGCTCGAATTAAGGGCTAATCAAGTCGATCAAGCCTTGGATCAATTTGGGTCGTTCATTGAAGATCAGAGAGATCTGAGCCATCCGTCAAGGATCTGGCTCATCCAACCTAATGAGGAGTAGATCTGGTCCGTTGATGGAGATCCAGAAGTTTCTATTCCAATCTGAGACATATCCACCGTTGATCAAGCCCGAATTAATTTCAACCGTCCGATCAGATGAGGAGAGGTTTAAAAATGTTGAGAAGCTACAGGGGACACTCGGACTCGGCTCGCGATTTTCTCCACAGTGTCGTCTTCTTCGTCGCACGACAGCCGCAGTTCCCATTCCTGCTTCTCAGATCCGTGAGCAATTCTTCTTCATCGCCGGCGGTTTCCTAGCTCTTGGCGTTCATCGACTGAGGTAACAGAGAGCGGACGAGGGTGGTTCCCAGTCCGTTAGCTGAATTCTGGTTCCAGTTCCGCGATTCAAGCTCAGGGTGTTTCCCAAGTTTTGCGATCTCCATCAATCACCGGAGCTCGAAGGGTGTTTCCTAGAAGTTTCCGAATTCGATCCGACTTCCATTCCATCTGCTACAATTGCGCCGATCTGATCAATCGGCTGAGTAATGCAGATTTCCAGATTTCAGCTACTATTTTCGGGTGATGAGAGTGCTAGCCAATTCGTGAGCTCGAAGGGTGTTTCTCAGAGGCTATGATCGAAAGGAGGCACTAGACGGAAGCTTGGTTCTTCACTGGTGGTTGCCCGAAGGATGTTTTCCAGAGGTATCCCTGTTTTCACAGCAGAGTGGGGAATTTTGCTCTGGATTCGGTTTGTGGAGTGTTAGGGTTTAGTTTCCTTTGTTTTTGTCTTCGAATTGTTCACTACTTCGCTCAGATCTTTAGATCTGATTTCATTTTCATTTATTTTACTTCTTTACTTCATGTTTTCTGCAAATCTGTTTATGAGTTCTCACTTATCATTCTGATTCCTTGAATTACAGCAACCCAAATCTTGTTCAACTACTAGATTAATTTGCAATCCAGTGAGTGTTTGACATTAGACGTTCTTGTTAGCATTAGTTCATTAGTTTTGGTTATTTAATTAGCAAAGTTTTCGTTCGGTTAATTGGATATGCTATGATTGTGCCATGCCTTTATGTTGAATGCTTATTTTGATGTATTGATTGCTACCTCTGCTCAATGCTATTGTGACTGAACGTTTGAGCTTGACTGTGAAGTTGATTGAGGCTTTTCATTGGATATTGTTTCGGATTCTACAAGTGTGTTTGAACCTTGAGTTTAATCAGTGCTATGCTTGTGAGTTGAAGATATGATAATTGATTTATTATACTAAATGATGCATTAGAATCTGAACTTAATGGATACCAATTTGTTGAGATGTAGTGGATCATGTTTAGATGGAAACAACACTTCTTTGATGATATTCTTGAGTTAGTTGAAATTAGACTTTGATTGGAATCACTTCTAGAATTAGCACACATTTAACTAGTTAACCTTGGAAAAATACAATTTGGGACTCCTTACTACACGTGTTGTTTTAATTTTAATGAGTCTCAATCTTTATTAATTTGGAGCGCCTCGTGACATGCAAAAAGGTCGACACCAAGTACTCTCAAGTGATTAGAAGTCTGATGTACCTGATGAGTTGTATATAACCAGACTTAGCCTACGTAGTAAGTAAATTGAGTAGATACATGAGTATTTTTGGTGTTGAGCGCTAGAAAGGGATAATAAAAATATTGAGGTACTTAAGATGTACTTATGAATATGGACTATACTATATGAGATATCTTACTATGATCGAAGGATACAATGATGTGAATTAGATATCTAACATGAAAGACTCGAAGTCTACTAGTGGATATATATTTACTTTAGGAAGTGCAGTCATTTCATGAAAATCTTCTAAGCAAATCGTAATAACCAAATCTACGATGAAATATGAGTTTGTAGCTCTTGACAAATGTTGCGAAGAAGTTGAATGACTACGACAATTCTTAGAAGATATTCTGAGATGAACGAAACTGGTACCAACAATTTGCATACATTGCAATAGTCAATCAATAATTGACCGGGCACATAGCCATCAGTATAATTTTAAGTCTAGATATATATGTCGTAAACATAATACCATTAGACAACTACTCTTAATGAGAGTTATCACTATTGACTATGTAAAGTCAAAGGATAACTTAGTAGATCCGTTAACTAAAGGGTTAAACAAAGAGTTTGTTGTAAGCTCATTGCGAGGGTTGAGCTTGATGCAGATGAAAAATGTTGGTGCAAAGGAAATCCAACCTATACATACTGAAGATCCCAAGAACTAGGTTCAAAGGGACAATTTAATTGTATCAACAAAATTACTCACTATAGGGGAATAACCCAATAGATCAGTCAAGGATGGAGGTTAAAAACACAGTCTTTAATGATCTAATAGAGTAATGTTGAATACTTTTAAAAGATCATCTATGTGAGAAAGAAGTGGGGCTGCTTCAAAAAGAATTGGATGCACAATTTTTAGAGCTTCTCACAAAACTAGGTGTGTTTATGGCTAAGAACAAACACACTCATGAAAATTGAGTTGTATCAGGGAAGTTTAGGTGAGATATGTCAATGCTTACACAGATGACAGAATAGTTCAAGAACATCGTGCCTACTGTAGTCAATAAGCAAACAGATCTTTACAAGGGAAGGTTTAAAGGATAAATCCTACCTGTCCTATACTGGACTCAATTGCTAAATGTTATCACATATTATGTTTTCATTTATGTGGGGGATTGCTAGAAATATGAATGGAAAAAGAGGAAGGAGACTCCTTTGTGTATGTATTTAGTCCCATATTGGAAGTGTCAAGGCACTATGGCTGGTTTATATTGTTACGCATGTATTGATTATGTGAACGACTATATGGGGAGAAGCTCTCTCTCATGCGTAGATGTCGGGGGGGGGGGGGTTGCAAATCCAGGGTCTAGGTTACATTGGACCAAGTTGACTTGTGTGCGAGCACGATTGGTGTGCAACGAATGTCAGACCGGCCGGGGTAAAAGTTATCCAAGCGAATGAACTAATATTAATCGATTATTAATGAAGAATTTGTAACTTCTAGCCATTTGAGCTGAACAAATTAATGGATAATAAATGACTTTAATTTGACCATTGAATACTACAAGGGTCTAAGCTCCTATATAAGGAGGTCATGACTAAGAGCAAGAGTAATAGAGCTAATAGAAAAGATTTTTCTCCACCTTCGTTCCTGTAAATTTTCTCTCCGCCATGCATTTCTGCTCGATGGTTTGCTCATGATAGAAATAAGATACTTTTTCAGTTCGCCACAAACGACCAGTGTTTTGTTGTGTACATGGTTCTGCCACTATATTCTGGGAAACGAATGTCCATCATAATCACAAGGCATAACCGGCGTAGGATGAATCAGTTTTAAGGGAAATGATAGAAAGCAAGCCTCGACATCTTCTTTCCTGCACTCGGAGTTAGGATTCGACACTTGAAGTTAAGAGGTGACAACTCAGACTAAGGAGTTTGCTCTCTGCACTCGAGACTCTGACTCAGGAGTCTGCACTTTGCAATTGGAAGTTTACACTCAGGACTCGGATTCAGGAGTTTGAACTCTGTAGTCGGAAGTCGGAAGTCTGCAACTCAGACTCTATAATCGGGAGTTTGTACTTGAGAGTCCAGAGTCTGTATTCGGAAGTCAGGAGTCTGCACTTAGGATTTAGACTCGGAAGTCTACACTTGAAAATAGAGAGTCTACATTCGGAAGTTAGGAGTTTGCAACTCAGATTATGCACTCGGGAGTCTATACTCGGGAGTCGGGAGCTTACACTCGGGGAGTTGGGAAGTCTGCACCTAAACTTTGCACTTGGGAGTCTGCACTTTGACATAAAAGGTAGTCCAGTTTTCTAGCCAACTCAGCCATCCTAAGTAGCTCTTCCTTCTATGCTTGGCAATTTGAGATTATCAGCTTAGGTCAACTCAACAAATAAGTCTGATTTGATTTGTAATTTTAATTCGGACCACTCTATCTCCGATAAGATTGTCCAATACCATCTTCCATACCTTCAACCTCACCTTATACCTACCCAATGAAGATATAAAAATAACCATAAAACTCACTTTGAATGATATGTTAAATACCTACCATCTTGGCTAATAAAGTAACTTTTTTCATTAATCTATACTAATTAGAGAAAAGAAATCACATCATACTGGTGGTAAGAGGTGAAGTCATCATCTTAGCGACACCTTCAAGACGATTCTACACATTCTAAAATCACGAGGACTTATTCAGTCTTAGTTTAGTGACCGTCCTAAAAATAGAGACATGAGATAATCTAAAATAATATTTATACTTATCAAAAATTAAATCATACCTCATGATAAACTTTTTCTAGTACCAACTCGACTATATAAATATACATTAATATGCCACAAGTATGGTAAAAGCCATCATTGTATGATTTCTAAGCTGTGTGAAGATTAAATATTTTAATATTATGCCTAAGATAATTAGATATTTTATTATTAGTTTACTTAAATGCTGCAAAAGGTGAAATCTCGTTCACCCCAATGCCTCCGCCGCACCCAACCCAAAGCCATGCCTCGAGGTAAATCGCAGTAGCCGTGAGGGTAAGTGGTGAGTGGGGTGAGGTACATAAAATCCGGAGATTTATGCCCCAACATCCCTGTGATTCGATTCCATGTTCTCAGCTATAAATGTAACCACCACTTACCATCTTAGATAATCCGGTGGGGTTACTAGTTTACTTAAATGGAAAATATGAAGAGGGGAGGGAAAAATGTTCATAATTTTATGATTATTTTTTCATACAAGTGAACACAACCGCATAGGTTTAATTGGCATTTTTATCATTTTCTTCCGGTGAGAGCTTTTCTTTCCTACCTCTCTATGCGTACGTCCGCTGGGAATTTGTCCTACGCGGGCATGCCGATGCCGACAGCTAAAAAAATTAAAAATGACGGCACAGACAAGAGTCCGTCCGTAGCCGAAAAGAGAGAAGAAAGAGACGTTTAATGCGAGGTGAGAGTGAGAGAGAGAGAGAGAGAGAGAGAGAGCGACGGGGGCAAAGCAAAGCGCCGCCAAATCCAAAGCCGGCGAGATTGGAAACAATCTCATCGTTCGCCACCGCTTCGATATAGAAGGAAGAGCAGAAAAGCGAATTGCTCGGTCTCGTTAGATCCCGCTTACTCCGCCGTCTGCTCTGTTCTGCATCCACGAGGTAGTATCGTCAATTGCCCTGTTTTTATTTTTTATTTTATTTCTAGTTTGATGAGATTGTTCTGTATGCTCGATGGATTTGGCTGTTGGATTAATTGTCCAAGAATCTTGTAGAAGATGAGCAAGTTTGCCATTCCAGTGGTTGGGTCTCACTATGGATCTCTCCTTTTTCTTTTTATTTTTTGAAAGATTAGGGTTTTGGCTTGATGATACTTTTTTGATGATGGAATTGAAATTCTGATTTGAGTCATGTGGTGCACTTCGTCCACTGGGTGAATTGACATTAGGAATGATTACAACGTGCTACCACATCTATAAGTTTGACCTTGTTGCTGGTGGTCTGAAACGAAGGTGCTTACAGTGCTTTCCCGAATATTAGGCTGTGTGCTATCACGTCTGGAGTTTGTCAGCAGTTGAGATTATTTATAGCAAATTCTAGAGAAATAAATAAGGCCTAGTTCTGAGACTGAGAACCAAACTCCAAGTGAAAAAAATTATCAGGTAGTACAATTCTTTAATAATTGTTTTTTTTTAAAGAAAGAATGATCTAAAATGGAAACTGGGAATAATGTGAATAAATCATAGAAATAGAAGGAGATGAACTAACCTATGCGAAGACTTGCATTGTGAGCTGGCTGTTGTAACTTAAGATTTCCCTGTTAGACTAGTGCCAGTTGAAGACTAGTTATGATATCAAACATGAAGTTGTGATAGGAAACTATGTTGCTAAAATTGAACTCACACTGGAATGAATTTTCTTATAAACTAGATCATGATTCACATTGATAAAAGAGAGTAAATCCTTTGTAATTGCAAATAATACAATGGTGGCAGATGGGTATTGCTGTCCAGTATATACATTTTAACTAGATGCTAAATTCTCCTCCTTTGTCCATCCCCTAATGCTGACACTCCTTATATGTGTCATTTTGGTGGCTAACATTTTTAATTTTCTTTTATGCTCTAGCTTCCTTTTTCTGATATTTCATTCTTATGCATCTCTACTGTTCTCTGGGTTTGGAAAATTTGTACATATTGAAGTGAAAGTGAAAAAGGTTGTTTCCCTTTGCTTGTGTTTCAAGTTATGCTATCCTATAATTTTCCAGACTGGTGCCTTTTCCTCATATGTGGGATTTTGATGCAGCTCAAATCAAACACCTTAATCACGTTCTTTTCCATCAACCAGTTTAAAGATGAACCCAAAAACTAATGCACCGATACAGAGAGGTCAGAAGTTAAATCA
Source organism: Zingiber zerumbet (assembly GCA_037833815.1). Lineage (NCBI taxonomy): Eukaryota > Viridiplantae > Streptophyta > Magnoliopsida > Zingiberales > Zingiberaceae > Zingiber > Zingiber zerumbet. Next base: position 6,418,645 of record JBBMJZ010000010.1, on the reverse strand, counting down.
TGTGCATCAGGAAGGGATAAACTGGGTTCTTATTGCAGGCAGCGCATTGCTGAGCGCACTAACAATAAAGCTTGGATTTAAGGTAAGGCAAGCCTTTGAAACAAGGAGACAAAATCTTGCAAATCAAGGTTTGAATTATGCCTAGTCTAAGTTGATATTTATTACTTGAACACAGTTAATTTAGTTTTAAGAGTTGTTATTCAAACAGAAGATACTAGATCTATATCCAAGAAAAGTATGGGAGCTTGCAAGGTGCACAGAAATCTACATAACTTAAATCATGTTGAGGAAGTTTGTAATTTCTGTCTCTCAGGTTTGCTTCCTTTGCCAACTTTAAATTTCATATAGAAGAAAATTTGTAACCAAGGTTTTTTTTTTGTTTTTTTTTGTCTTGATTGCTTACAATTTTGTAATCTATTTTATTTATGAAGAAGTTGAGGCACAGGGGAAAATCTTGTCTTGCCAATCAGTAACAGAGTTCCGTTTATGTTACTCTAGTTTAGCATGTCTATCCCCACAAACTTTTAGAACTTGTGAACATGTAATTGTAGTTAATATACTTTATAATGGTAGCTTTAAATTTCTTAAAGAATATATTTCACATGACGCATTATATGAGCATTAGCTTCAACAGAATAAAGGTATTTTGTTTTTCAAAGAAGTTTTCATATGCAAAATCAGTAAGCATTGTTGGTAAACATAACTGAAGTGAGTTTTTCGAATTGATGGCCATCTGATAGATTATTTCCTTGTTATTAAATCCATTTAGTCAGTGTACAATCGTCTCCAATTCCCATCCCTTCTTGCAAATGATAATAAGTTTTTTGCGGCTTCATGAAAAATAAATTAATTTTAGTCACTTAAGATTTTGTTAACAATGAGTCAATGACAAGGAATGATAATAGATAAGTTTGCGATATAGCTTATGGTAATATTAGTCGCATATGCTTTTCAAAATATTTAGAGATCAATATGACATATGATTTCAATTTAGTGACATAAAAAACATAATTTCTGAACTTTGACTTGAAGATACTCAGATATCCTTATTGTATTGTCAAAATTTAGTTATATATATATATTTTTTCTAGGAAGAAACAGAGAGAGGTGCAAAATGTATCTATAACATGTTTATGTGATCCAAACTTTTTTTTTGTTAACCTTATTGATTCCAGATATATCATTTTTTCATCATTCGTGAATACCGTAATTTTAAGTGATGATAAACTATTGTTTTGCATTCCAGTTTTCAGATTTGTCAATCAACTATCTCCTTTTGATATTGATTGTCTCAAGTGTTAAGAGTTGTCTCGTCAATTAAATTATAGTATTTAATATTTTTCTTGTAATCCAAATATAAATTATATGTATATGTAGTGGCGAAATATTGCATCCTATTCATAGCTGCATTAATACTTCATTGATTATATCAAATTTTTAAAAAGTAAATATCTGGAATAATTATCAGTTTTAATGAAAACAACCAACAAATGACCTTTGTATGTAGCATGTTTCACAGCCTGTTTTCTGGGCAAGCATCTGAGGGATGGGCCATGATGACTTCATTTTGGTTGAATGTATTTACATGCCTTTCCCAATTGTTTATTTGCATTACTTTCTTGTTCCTATAATTTATTGCATTTATTTATTTTTTATGTTGAACTGCTGTAACAAAATTTTTTGGTGGAATTCTAAAACATGCCTTAAAGTAAAAGTCCTACTTGTTTCACCCCGAAGCACAGCAGTAGAGTCTATTAAAACTGTAAGGCCCCATTTGAACTATTGTGTAGAGTGTATTAGAAAAGCTTTAGCATGCTAATTAGTGTCATTTCTGTGGCTACCCACTTTAGTTGTTTTCAAAATTTAGGGGGTTGGGTTTATCACCACCTCTTCTGCACATTGATTGACTTGTCTATCTCAGATACTACATTTGGAAGATTTCATCTTGGATGGACTCAGTCACCTTTAAAAATATGCTGAAACTGATACTTACAGATTCTTTCTCGAAAGGATTTTTTCCCTTCTGATATTTCTTAGTTCTTACTAGTACTGTATATTTTACTGATATATGACTGAAATAAGTTGCACATAATAAGCTGCTTCATTAGTTATTTTGATAACGTTCCAAGATTAGAAACACAATAAACTGTTTTAAAAGCCTATAATTATGAGATTGCTCATTCAGTTTTGGTGCTTCAGTGTTTAGCCTAATGACTCATCTATCACGAGGCTAGGTTCCTTAGGTGGAAAAATAGGAGGGCGAGGTGGATGAAAATGTGAAGGATCATATAATTGCATATGAAGCATCATTCTTTTAACACTTCCTCCTCTTCCCCCTCCTTTCTTTCTATTCAAATAAATACTGCCTAAATGTCTAGTTTTACCTCATAGTGTTGGCAATTATGCAACATAACTAAAGTGGTATTCTCTGCTGTATGATTGATATTCTGCAGATGTTACCAAGCATCCTAATAGCTTAGTAAAGAATGCTTCAGATGTCTCTCTTCCATTGGTTGAAATCCCGTCTGAAGAACCAAATAAAGGTAGTGGAAGTTTGTTGTGGATATCATCTCCTGATTGTCTTGAGATGCCTAGGAAGCAGTTGCACCACTCGAACAGCTCAGATTCCCCTTGTGTCTCTGAATCTGGATCTGATGCCTATAGCAAAAGGGAGGTGATACAAAAACTGCGGCAGCAAATTAAGAGACGGGATGAGATGATAATGGAAATGCAGGCCCAAATAACAGAACTTCAGAATTCTCTCAATATTCAATTCTCCCAATCAGCACATATGCAGGCTCAACTAGATTGTACCAGTAGGGATTTGTTCACTTCTGAAAGAGAGATCCAGCAATTGAGAAAGGTCATTGCTAATCATTGTCTGTCAGAGGTTGTCTCCTCTGAGAAACCAGTAGACGCAAAAAATGGCCATCAAGAAATGGCCAATGGGTTCACAAATGGGTACGCTGGTAGCATTGATGATATAGAAGTGAACTGTGTTAGAGTAGTGAAAGGTAACATCGAAAGAGAGAGGATAGAGATGTTGAAGAAGCAAGTGCAAGAGCTCAAGGAAGTCATAGACGGGAAGGATTTCTTGCTCCAGAGATACAAGGAGCAGAAGGTCGAGCTATGCTCGAAGATAAAGGATTTGCAGCAAAAACTCGCTGCACAGGTACCAAATATTTTGTAGGCCTTTCTGGTAGAAGAATCGTGTTTCTCTCAGTTCAGGTTTTGTTGGTATTGCAATTCCTTTCTTCAAATTTGATGTTTGTATAGTTGTCTCATGCAGTTGATTGTTTTTTTTTTTTGTGCATTATGCAACTTTGATGACTTTAGGGGACAGAGAGTGAGGTAATATTGTAAGTGGAATGAAAGACTTCACTTTCTAGACAGTACATTCATTTGCTATCTGTTTGATTTCTTAATCCTTACAAATTCTCAAAAACACCAAAAAGGTATAGGCAACAAGTGCATGCTCAACATGATAAACAATCTTAGCCTAGTAAAATTCAAAAATGAGGTTAAAGAGTGGATAGACATGTCTAAGAATACAGGCGAAGTTTCGAGTATTGATGTGTAAATGAACAAACTTGCTGCAGTTCCTATTCTGAATGTCAATAGCAGGTGAAGTTGCAAGAAAGAACATGATGCATGAGTGGATGCAGCATAAGTTGAAGCAGTCATTCTGATGGAGGAGTATCTGGAATATCTGCCGAGACTGCAGAAGAGAGTTCGATATGTGCAATTCGAACAGCGCCAATGAGCCGTTCTGGAAGCTCATCGCTACCAATAGCCTGCAGAAACGCCAAACTGTAAGCTGAAACAATCTTTTCAGGAAGGATCATATGAGATTTAAAGTTTTTACCTGTATTAGAAATGCCATATCAACCACCAAAGATGTGATTACACCAAAGACGAGCCCTAACACTCCATTAGCCACTGTCGAAGAACCAATATCCACATCTATCTGCACAATCATCATTCTATCTTTCTTCAAAACCAATTATTGATTACCATATCCATTTTTTTCTACATTGCACTGTATTTTAGGTCTTACTTCCAAGTACTTTTCTCCGCGAATGTAGGTGCAGTCAACTGCTTTACCCAGTAAACACGGCGAGCTCCCAACACTTTGCCGAACAATCCATGAGCCCTGTGTTAGAATTCATTAAAAGGATATATGGTGAAAACTGAGGATTTGATAGATAGATTGATAAATAGAGAGATTTAAGTGGAGAGAAGGAAACCTTAGGGACAGAGGGTATGAGCTTCAACCTAGTGTTACGAAACTCATCGTCACCATCCACGAAACGCTGTAAGAGTGATCCAGGTTCCACTTGTTTCTTTACATGGTAAAAGACCATGCTGTAATGAGTTGATCCTGGAATCTAAGAGAGCACAAAGTTACCTAATTTGAACACGGAGAATACCAACAGGATGAGTTTGAATGAGTGTCCCTTAAGTAAAGGATCAGTGACCATCCAAGTTCAAACAGAAAGACAGGTCTAAAGTACTCGATTAAGGGCTTACTTGAAGGTTTATGACCAAGGAGAATAATCCTTTCTTGGAGGCAACCTATGACAAACCAAGATGTTAAACAAATTTTCTCTAATATGTTTATTATGTCTCTCTTTATGATCCAACTTACTTGTGCTGCACACCCCGGTTGTCGCGCGACATGGTCCATTCTTTTTGTGCTCTTTAACCAATCAACCGCTACAAGCTTAGTGAGAAAGTTTCCTGCAGGCACCTTAAACCAAAATGCATGAACTCAAAATCTTTCCTAACCTTTTTTCTTCAACAGTTTGATGATGAAATGTACATGACTGTATGTTCAAATATTTCAAGTAGCAACCTTAGATTTGTCTTTGAAATAATTTTCACCGCGAACTTTGAAATTGTTTCCATCGGGTATTTGGTAACAATTGCGGCTGTTTTCACCTTCATCCCAATGTAAATTTCCAGAGAAGCAAGATGTGTCAAAAGTGTCTAATGATTCAACTCCCACTTCTTCAAAACAAAGTGCATAGCAATAAAGAGTCGATTCAATTCAACAAGAACACACTAAAACAAGTATCGATCTTCTGAGTGCATAGCAACTAAACCTGTTTGTATAATGCCAGTGTGTCCCTGTAACAATAACATTAATTTTTTTAAATGAAAATTTAAATTGAATAAAAATAAATTGTATACTACGCGACCAACCTCGTCTTCCATCTCGATTATTTGATTATCCTCATCCTCATCGGTGTCTTCATCCAAAATGATTGAATGTCTACCATCATTAAACACATTATTCAAAGATTGACTAGATTGAATGTTAATTTCCTGTCCTTTCTGATCCTTGTTAAAACTAGAATCCGAGGTCATATTGACCATGATTGGAATTCTAGGCGTCGTATATATTTCATCTGTCTGCGAAAAGAGTTCACGCATCCCTACCACATAAGAGTTCATATGATCACAAATATAGATTGTGCAATGAAGTATGCATTAAGAATATTTAGCTTGGTGTATATGTATATGCATACCCGCAACGGTGTTCAACATCTGAAGTAGAGAATGTTGTTGAAACAAAGGTAAATAACCGACGAACCACCCTTTAAGATCTATCTGCATTAGATGTTGGACTTGAGTACGAGGTCCTCCATTGCGAGACTTAAGGGGTGAAATCTTGAACCCACCACCTAAAGTTATAAATCAATGGGTAAAACACATAGTTTTGCTATAGGAAAATAATTGATTAACAAACATAATGATGCGATATTAGATGCTTGTACTCTCAATGTGGGCTCTCACGCATCCCGGTTGAGGACTGCAATTCTTATGCTCTCTAGAGTGAAACAGCACAACTACAATATCGCATTAAGAATGCGATGTAGTTAAGCGAAGAACAATAATTCGAAAGCCGAAAGTAGAATTTTTTTTGTTCCTCCACTAAACTTAGTTACTCACCATAGCTTCCATCATCGTTGCGTCGCCAATAACGCACATAACAAAGATCGCGAGGCCAAACGAACCTACAAAAGATTGAAAAAGTACTTTTTGTTAGTTTAAGATGATATCACTGAGACAAAAAACTATATATCTTGACAACATCTACTATTTCAAATATTAGTCGACTAGAAATGACAAGATCATATTACATCGGAAACCATTGTTGTTGCATCCTATGATATAGAATAGCAGTATGTCCATCAACCTCTTCAACTAGGCAACCATAGTGAAAACTACAGTCCCACCTACATATGCACAATTTTATATATTCTAGATGATTAGAAACACAATTGCTATACATATAGATATATAATCAACAAGAAGGAGAAGTCTCTTAATTACTCGAAGCGGGTGCCTTCCATGCTCATTACGAGCTCAAAAATCGCTTCGCATGTGGCTTCAACCACACCAACTGCCTTCATTGCCTTGCTATATCTCCTCGGCTGCATATCGTATGTATATATATGTATGTATAAGTTCAAGTAAGAACTAAAGGTTGAAGGTTTACCTACTATAGACATGAGATTTAACAATGGGAATGTGAATCAATTAACATGTTATAGCATACAAGGTAATCAACTTCTAAAAGTTCCTGGAAGATCCGAAGGCCTGCGATTATATATGAAGATACATTTGTCATTTAACAAGGAAGAAGAGCAAGGTAAACAAGTAAAACTAGCTACTTAATTACCGTTCTGACACTTGACTAGTTGCCAACGTTTTTTAGGAGAGAGTTGATCGCGTGTCCAATCTGGTACTGAATCAGGAGGCCCTGTAGAAGTAAAGAAACTAGGGATGGTCAAATTGAATTGCATTATGAAGAGTTAGTTAGTTCATGCTTAATTATAATATGAAGGCTAATCACCGTTTTCCAGGGTGCTTGCTCGATGCAAAGGTCGACTATTCGCATCTTCATCTTTAGTGCTAAAAGGATTAGAACAATGAGTATTCATTTGGATGAATGTATTTTAATATCAATATCTATACTATAGGTGAAAAGAATAAAATCAAAAAGTCTAAAAATTATTAATTTATTAATGGAGAAGCATATAGTATATATATACGATAAACATATGGGATTCAATCACTATAAGTATTTTGTTTATACACATGCCCCTATCTTGTTTTTAGTATAATAAAATTAGGGTTTTATGTGAAAGTGTTTTCAGCTAGACCTAAACAAGTATTATATAACACCTCTTGCTGATTCTAGACTCATGACACTTGGCTATTGTCAATGGCCATATAAAAAAGTTAAGCTTTCATAGTGCATACTTTAGGTCAATGCGACCCCTCGAGTTAATAAAATTGTGTAATTGTTGATGTGACTGACCACTATGGAGAGATAAGGAGCATCACCTCATGATTAGTAATTGAGGTTTGGATTATGTTTCATGATAGAGATTGTAGCATTTATATTGTTTTTTTTTTACATTATTTATTTGCTATTATTCTTTTCAAACTCCAAGTATTGACAATTCTTATATTATACCCAAAGATAGCATGAGATAAATTTGTAGACATACTACTATTCACATTGCTTTGTGGCAATCACTACAACTGATATTAAAGTTTTTATAATAGTAATTTTCAAATTTCTTTGATTTCCTATACATTTATGACCTTGCACTAATTGCGTTTATGAGTAATAACTTGTAAATTTTATCTTGTTGTAATAATTTGTTCTCATAATTCATATTGTGACAATAATGCTGGTGTTAATAACTCTTTTTTTTTGATAATTTAGGTATCTGGGCCTTCAGTCCAATTAGTTTTGTAGGCGGATGACCTGACTCCACAGACCGACCACTAGACAAATCCAAAAGTATAAGCAACTTCTCATCTAGCAACCAATGTTCCAAATTTTTTATTCCACCGGAGAAAAAAACATCTCTTCCTAATGATTGTGTTGTATAAGGATATGTTGCAATCATTGCTTAGCATCTCTATAACATAGTTAAATAGCTAAAACACATGCCAATGAAATTATGTACAATGAGACGAGATCACTTGGAGAGTGACATATTATGCCAACTTTGATCATAACAATTGTAGAATTTTTTATAAGAAGACATAAGACATAGTATGTTATCTTTGATTATAAGATTGTAGGATTTGCTATAAGACAAATGCACCTATATATTGTCATTTTCCCAATGAACTCAAGTAGAGTTTTCTCTTTCTCAATGCCCATGGAAGAGAAAATTTCTTTTAGCTAGGGTTCTTTAAAGTTTGATGATTCACAATCATGACACTTAAGGTATGATCAACTAAAAGTACAAAGATCTTAATCTACTCAAGCAAAAGAATATAGTTATCAGACTTCTTTCTATTACAAGAACAACTCAGGTCGTATTTATGACAAAATGCGTCGAGTTCTATTTTCAAAATTTTTTTGTAGGGCTAGTTCACATTTTAGATTATTGTATGCCTATATATGGTTTTGTGAGAACTGCATGCTACAAACAAGGGATATTGAATTTGTTTTTATTGATAATTTTACAAGAATGTTATTACTATAATTTTGTCTAAAAATTCCTTTTTATTTTTCTATTTTTCTTCAATTTAAATTCTTATAGTAAAATAAAGAAACCACAAGATTAAGACAATGACAAAGAATCATATCGAATATATCATTAGGGGATTAACTTACACAACATTCATAGAGTATTGCAAAGGAAAAAGATATTTAGAGACAATGCACTGAATGAAAAATTCAAAATAAAATAGAATAGTTGAAGGAAGAACAACATGATCAAATAGTTTTTTATTCCTAGATCATTTTTGGTTGCAACAGTGGTAACATCAGTCTATATCTTCAATCCATTGCCAACAAAAAAACATGAGAAATCAAACACCAAATATAGCTTGTCACAAAAAGAAATTGATAGTTGTGCTGGTGCGGGGTGCATAACATGCATTTTAGGATTTTGATATATAACTAGATTAAAATTAGGTTAGTTATGATCTAACCAATTGTGTCAAGTTTATAGGTACAAGATACTTGATAAGTGTTAAAGTCCTAGATGTAAACTAGATAGTGATCAAGTACTAGTGGATCTAGGTATCCAAGTCCTGATTATGAATCAAGCATGAGCGAAGTCTTCGTTGGAGACTAAGTAACAAAATTCCTAACTGGAGGTTAGGTGAAATAAGTCTAAGTGATTTAGGCTAGATGAATTAAATCCAATGATTAAGGTTTGACATACCAAATTCCTAGCTGAAGGTTAGATGATCAAGTTCAAGTGTGTGGAATCAGCTGAAAGCTGATTATTTGGCAAAAAGTCCAAGTGTGTGCAATCAGCTACAAGTTGATTGCTTGACACAAGTTCAAGTGTGTGGAATCAGCTGGAAGCTGATTGCTTGACAAATTCAAACTAGACGGGTCAAATCTAGTCAAGTAAGTGCTTGTAACTTCACATTCTATATCATACTCATTATGTGTAAGAAATGCAGGGAAGTATGTTGACAGTTCAGACAACCGGATGGAAGTCAAGGGCGATTGACTGGTGATAACTCTTGATGAAGGGATTTCAGAGGGTCTAGGCAACCATAGATCGGGGGTGACCAGAGCAGCTTCCAGGCAACCGAGAGATGACGTTATCAATAATCCGAAAAAAGCGGTCAATATGAAATTTGACCCTTGCCGAGGCGACCAGAGGGTATATAGGCGACCAGAGAGCTTTATTAACATTATCTTCTAGATAGAAGTTACAACCACATTAGCACCTCTATAACTAACTGGGAAGGCTCCAGACGACCGGAGGAGTTCTATATAAGGAGTTTAGGGGCAGAGTTTGAAATCAACTCATCTATATAGAACTTCTTATTCTTGTACTCTAAGTGCTCCTTCACCTTCTGTGTCACGACGCGCTGCAACACATGCTTCATTTTTGATTGACAATACTTAGAGCAATATTTTTATTTTAAGTGTTTCCTTAATCTATTTTATTATGCTAAAATTTTTTAGATTTTTTTTCTATAAGGTTTATCCACCTAGGAGAAATTAGAAATAAGAATTATATTATATATCTGTTGTATGTTTATACTTTTGATTTGGTTGATCAACTTGCATCCTTAAAATGCTAGCTAAATTCATTTGTATGCTTTCATTATCTTTGTCATACTTGATTGAATCAGTCTAAATTTAATTTATTTTTATTATGCTTACTCTGATTGATACAACTACTTTAAATTACTATATGTTCATTTTTAAATTCTTAATGTTATTCATCCCTTCTAGTGTCAATTTCGATCTTACAAGTTGATTATCTATAGTTATTCAGTTGAAATATTCATTATGATATTTTAACTCCAAATAAGGATAAGTATGATAAACATCAACAACAATAACAAAACTTTATTCCACTAGGTGGGTCTATTATATGAATCTTTTTATGTCATTGCGCTCTGTCCTTTACTATAACATCATCTATATTTAAATAAATTTTATTTTATTTTATTATTACTAATTAAGTTTTTTTAGTGTTCCTCTTCCTCATTTGTTGTGAGTATTTATCATAGTTTCACATCGCCTAACTGGGATGTTTATTGTCCGTCTAAGTACATGTCCGTATCATCTTAATCGTATTTCTCAGAGTTTTCTCTCAATAGATGCAACTTTGAGTTTCGCTCTAATGCTCTCATTCTTATTTTGTGCATTTTAATAAGTTCACACATTTACCTTAATATCCCCATCTCTGCAACTTTCATCTTCTATTCATGTGTTCGAGTCATATCCCAACATTCAACGTCATTTAACATAACAGGTTTAACCGCCGTTTTGTAGATTTTTTTTCTATATTTTAGAGGTACTTTACGATCACATAAAACATCCGACCCTAACCTTCATTTTAACTATGCATTCTATTTGTATTCTATGTAAGACATTTCTTTCAATATCTCAGTTAAAGATAACTCATCATTTTCTATCTTAATAATTATCTTATTATGTCTAATATTGTTAAATTTAAATTCTAAATATTTTATTTTTTAAGTATGTTAAAAAAAGGAGAAAAAAAAATAATTTTCTTCATTTCTTATAGTGATGGATAAGTCAAAGTGTTATAGCTTCTTTGGTCATGACAATAACAACAAGCATGTTGTCCTAAGAAAGGTTGTTTTAATTTTGTGAAAGGTAAATTTGACTTGAATTAATCTCAAGTGTTGACCTATTTAAAAATTCCTAACGAATCAAAAAAATTCAAATATTCCCTTAGTTAGAAAGTCAAATTGATCTAATTTGCATGAATATAAAACTACATTTTATTAAGAATTCTAGAAATCAAATATATCCTAAAATGTTAAAATATTATAAATAGAAACCTTACAAAGCGTCGAGCTACATAATAAAATATGCGTTTCAAAACTTTTAATTAAATTACTAATGTTCTTCAGTCACTTACTGTCTGTCTTGACTTGAGGAAGAATTACTACTCTCAATGTTCATTCGAGGATTGTGAGAAGCAAAGCTTTGATTTCCATCATTCGTGATCATTAAACCTTGTTGCTATCGTAAATAAATAATAAAAAAAAATTATGCAAAGAAAGAGATCGTGCACAAAACATTACATTTATTTATCTATGAAGAAGGTAAAAATCTTAAAGACAAATAAAAATTATTGTACCTGATCAATAATATACTCAATCTTCTCTTTCCAATTGAGAGCATCTTGAATGTTATATGCTGCCATCTATATATCATTGAAGCTAATGCATTATAAGTTGCTATTCAACTTTGATATTTAGGAGGATTTCTTCATCTTAGATAAGAAGAAAATTCAACACAGTGAATCAGAAATAGCAAATGATTATAGATATTCATGAACTAATAATTATATGATATAATACAAATTTCACACCCTCTCCTCTTAATGCTAAGTTTTTTAGTTCACAAAAGATTAATATAGGAATTATTATGATCCTATATATTAACTCAAGTTTGATGATCAAGAATATGTAGATTTGAGAGTCAGTCACATCATGTTATCGATGTCGTTTTATCACAAATGTGGAATGATAGCTAAAAAATCTTGTAACAATGTTTATTACTTGTTTACATCTTTTCTTATAAAAACTATAAAATTTAAATTTTGATATGATATATGACTAGTATTTTTTATATTTTAAAATATAGTTTGTGGTTGTTTACATGGCCATAGTCCACATAATATATAAAAAGTCTTTGATAGGTGAATTATGTTTTGAAACTACCATATATGATATATATAGTTGCAAGAGTTCATATGGGAACCTCAATAAGAAACACAATTCAATTTAGTTGCTCATAGGATTTGATAATTTATTTTTGTATATTGGATTGTTTTTTTTAAAAAAAAAATAGTGTACAACAGTACAATAACTTGATTTTATCATAATTGAAAAGGAAAATGAACATTCATATAATGTTCCTTTCATATCTCTCTCTATAACTTTAATTTGCATATTTTAACTTTATTTACTCTAATAAATTAAGTTCAACAAAAATGTTAGCATTGAAACTTATTATCTTATGAGACATTTTTCCTACTGAAAAATATTACCTACTTATGAAAAATTTAAAACACAAAGTCAGAGAGATATCGATAATCACGTACCATCATGCGATCATGCTTCTCCTTTTTATTGTAAACACATAAAACATAGACCATCTGCCAAAGAAACTTGGTTATTAACATAATAACCAAACAAACCCTTCGAAAAGAATATTGCATTAATAACTTATGGTAATAGAGTACTTTTAAAAGTATATTACACTATAACAATTCATTGTTGAAGTAAATGTTTCAAATTTCCATATCAAGATAACTAAATCAAATAAAAAAACTAAAAAAAACAAGGATTAATAATGTTAATTGAATTATCTTATCATAAATTGTATTCTATGACATACTGATATAAAATAAACCAATTACATGAAAGAAAAATTAAAGATATCTTTAATATGATGCAAAACAACTTTATTATGATAAGAAAAACTTACTTGACCCTGTTGTGTTTTCAAACCCCTATCTTCGACTCTACAATTTCCGTCAATAATAAGAATTTGGAGTGGAACCTACAACATATGAAAAAAAAAAAGAAACACTTTAAAGTTGGGAAAAGTTACAAGAAGAGAAATGATATTTCTTTGGGACTAATTTGATTTGAAAGAAAAAAAAATAACTTGAGATATTTTAAAATCTTTTTAGTTATTTTTTGTTTTACAAAGATGATATGAAAAAAGTATCAATATACATTAGAGAAACCATCAAAAGACAAAAGGCAAAACAAAGAAGAAATTGACATTAATGAACACACTAAGTGGAAGAAGGAGCATATACCATTGTATTCGTTGGCTTTTTCTTATAATAAGCAAGTTGCGTCTGCCCAAGGACAAAGTAGCGCATATGTATGAATGACTTTCCTATTTTTCTCCGGCCATATCTCACCATCCAACCCTCATACACCACCTTTTCCATGCCTCCTTCCTTGCAACCTCTAATCTTTAAGAGATTCTTATCAGCTCAAGCTATTCAAGCCTCAAAATTTTATCCTATCAACATCTCTACACTTTGTTAACTATTTTTTGCCCAATAGATCTCCTAATTCAATTTAACCTTTTCAATGGATCACCTTCTTCCTTGCAACCTCTAACCTTTTTTCCAATATATGACCTAAATTCAAAGGCCCCGACAATCTAGTGTTTCTAGTTTCCTCACCACCACATTCCGAATTTCAATGGGCTCTTTAGATCTAAAATACACGGGTATCATCAATTAGTGAATGGTTGATCGATGAGAGAGGAGAGAAAAATGAAAATATTTGGAGGTTCAACTTGGAAGAAGGACCGAAGACATCGTTATATTAGTTTAGTGTTTATTTATTCTAGTTTTATTTACTTATCCATTCAAATACAGAGACTTGCATATTTGGCCTTACAAGCCAATATCATCAATAGAAATATTGGTCCAAAAATTTCAAATATTTAGTTTCATTAAATTAATTATTTTAATTATTATTAGAATGGTATAGAAGATTTTAAAGACATAAAATTATAATAAAAAAGTATCATATATATATATATATATATATATATATATACACACACTTTGCACACACTTATCGTGCACGCTCATAGATGACTAAGTATAAATCTGAGTATCCAGAAGCTTGTCCGGGTACCCCGACCTTCAAAAGTGAATCGGAGCATTCAAAGGGCTTTCGGACGCTCGGATTTATACTCAGTCGCATATGAATGTATAGGATAAGAGTATATTGGGTAAAATTCCTCTCCGTATATATAAAATCAGTAATTATAAAGATATTTGTCAAAGTCAAATGTAAATATATAAAGATTTTGAGAGTTTTTATATAGGAAATCTAAATATTATTTATTAAAATAAAAATATGAACTTGAATAATAATACAGTATTGATTTTCTTCCTAATATGCTCTCATGAAATGATTTTCATAGTATGTTATATGTTAAGTATTTGATTTTATTGACAAAAAAAAAAAAAAAATGGATATCTCGAGGATTTGCATTGATTATAGATAGTTAAATTCTAACAACTAAGAACAAGTATCATCTACCCATGATAAATAATTTATATAATCCAGATCGAACCATGTGGGTGATACCTTAAACGAAGTACTGGAGGCCCTGAGTAGATCAGTGACCTGATGGTTGAGGAGAGACCCTGAGCAGATCAAGAGTGACCCAATACTCGAGGGGAGGCTTCGAGGAGGTCAAGAGTGATCCGATACTTGAGGGGAGGTCCGAACCATGAGAATAATGGTGATCCTTCATTTGAGGGGAGAATTGTTGGGAATACAATTAAGGTCCCACATTGGAAATGCATGGCAAAGATCATGAGTTTATAAGATGAAGATATCTCCATTAGTATGAGGTCTTTTAGGTAGAGTCTGAAAATAAATCCATGAGAGTTTAGGCCCAAAGTGGATAATATCATACTATTATGAAGATATCTGAAATCTTTTAATCCTACAGATACATCTTCCAAGATTAGAGACATAACCCATCTAAAATTTTAATAACTTCAAATATTCACAAACAACACGTCTCTAATATTTATTCAATGTATAAACTGTCTTTGGTTTTAATCCCTTACTTCTTTCATTGACATCAAGAGTGAATTTTTTAACAAAGGAGTTACATATCTTTTCTTGCATCCAGATTGTGTTGGATTATGATGAATCAAATGACTAATCTAATAAGGTAAATGCCAAAATATGTTGGTACATTGTTGGTGCAATCATCCTTAGGTTAAGGTTGACTACTTTGACTAAGCTCGAGTTGATTCGAGCTTGATTTTTGATGTTTGGACAATATATGAAGAAGAGATCAAATAGGTCAAGGTTGACTAGATACTTGATAATATGTGAGAGAGAAGTCAAGTAGGTCATGGAGGACCGGATACTTAACTGTTAAAGTCCTAACTAGAGGTTAGACAAGGAAATGTCCTAACTTGAGGGTTAGACAAAGGAAAGTCCAATTGTATCATGGAGGATCATACATTGGCAAAGAAAAGCCTTAACTTCATTTAGGTAAAGTAAAGTCCAAGTGGGTCAAGGAGGATCGCATGTTGGCAAAGGGAAGTCCTAACTGCGGTTAGGAAAAGGAAAGTCCAAGTGAATCAATGAGGACTACACGTTGGCAAAATAAAATCTAAGTAGGTCAAGGAGGACTGTACGTTGGTAAATAAAAGTCTAATTGGGTCAAGGAGGACCACACATTGGTAAAAAAAACTCCTAACTGTGGTCAGGCAAAAGAAAGTTCAAGTGGATCAAGGAGGATCACACATTGGCAGAGGAAAGTCCTAATTATGGTTAGGAACATGAAAGTCCAAGTGGGTCAAGGAAGACCGGACGTTGGCAATGAAAAGTTCTAACTAATGTTAGATAAGAAGAAAATTCAAGTGAATCAAGGAGGACCACACTTGGTGATCAAAAGTCCAACGGAAAGTTGGCATGAGATGAAAAATCTAAGTGGGTCAAAGGTTAATCGGATACTTGGCGAAAAAGTCTCAACAGGTCACAGTTGATCAGAAATTGGGCAAGGGAACCATAGACTTAGATTAAGCAAGTTAGGGTTGGGAAATCGATTAGGGTAATTAATTGGCCCTAAACTAATTGATTATGTAATTGATTAGGGCTTAATTTGTGAGAACACAGAAGGTGCCAGAATCGATTGAGCAATCGATTCTGATATCTCTAATTGATTGGTTCAATAAATTAGGCAGTGTTGAATTGATTAGGAAGAAATCTCAATCTATTGGGAGCTTTGTGAAGGAAATTCACGAGAACAAAGGTTGAATCGATTGACCCAATTGATTGAGCCATTGCCAATCGGTTAATCGATTGGGAAGCAATTTATTGTGAAGCTGTGGAATCGATTGGGGAAATCGATTCTAGCATCCTTAATCAGTTAGGGCAATCAATTAAGGGCTAGTTCATGAAAATATAAAGAGTTGGGGAATCAATTGGCCAATTAATTTAGCCCAAGCCAATCAATTAGGAGAAGTAGAAAAGAGTCGTTATGTGATTTGAATGGATGGATTTGATATGATCTAATGTGATAATTGATTGGGGGTAAGGTCAATCGATTAGGAGCCCTAAACCAACATGATAGAAAGGATTTCATGAAGATTCAAATCACTTCTTCTTCTCTGCTATTCTTCACCAATTCTTAGACGATTCAGGGTGAAGTGTTGTTGCATTTTTGAGTCAACAAGAGGCAGTCCAAAGCAATAAGAAATCAAGAACAAGATTCCATATTGTTGTATTTACTTTCCTTATTTTTGTTGTATCTCTTGTTGTATTTCTTGTGTTGAGATTATACGAGGCTTCTCCGCTTCTTGGAAGGATATTTTCATAGTGCATTTGTGAGTGAGGAGAGTGAACTCTTGGATTAGTCACTTTAAGGAGGTGGATACCAAATAAAATCAAGGGTGTTAGCATTACTTCAAGTTTCAACTATAAATTATCATCGATGAAGCGATTGGAATTAATCACCCCCTCTAGCTCTTGGAGTGTCCTAACAAAATGTACTCTATTTAGTCTATTTATGTGTACTTCCATATTCATTTATTGTACCATGTGGCTATTCAATAACAGATGAAAAGTTAAACACTCTGAACCAAATCTATTCCCCTGTTAATCTTAATGGTGGAGGTGTTCTTTCAATTCTATTCTTAGGTTGCGTTTGGTAGGGCGTAATCTGCCTTGTAATGTAATCCTGATTACATTACAAGACAGATTATTTTGTTTGTTTCACTTTTAAACTTGTAA
>JBBMJZ010000010.1:6381874-6392077 GCA_037833815.1 Zingiber zerumbet | reverse complement strand
AGAACCTTCTACTCAAGGACGCTATTATACTTAGTTATTTGACATCAATACAAGTAAGTATAATAACCAAAACAAATATCTTTTATTAATATATAAGAATATAATACAATGAGTCCATACAACAATCGTCAAATGATTGGCTCTAGGGCTCTAACTAACAGGAAAGCCATTTTTAGTCCAAAGAAAAGCAACCTTCATTACAAATATCTGACTAGTATGAACATCATTTTTAGGAAAACCTTCATCCCATAATTGTTTCAATTAGTGGTTGCATATAAACATCTATTAACTTCTTTAAATTTTATGGACCAGGTACAACCAATGTTAAAAACATATAGGGTGTTTTCATTAACATCCCATGTGAAAGATTATATAGAGTTAAGATAACTATCCAACAAGAATAATTTCTTTCTGATTTACCAAATGGAGCAATCCATTAGCTTAAAGATCTAATATAATATTTCGAGTCTCCTTTGTAAATTTCAGATATATTCTATCAAAATTTTTCCAAACTTCTACATCTGATGGATGATACATTAGAACCTCTTCTGTTTGATAATTTTCATGTAAAGTCATATGTTCAACAATTGTTTTTGATGCTTAAAACCTTTGTAACCTAAGAGTTAAAGGCAAATAAAATAACTAATTATATGATTTAAGTCATTGTTGACTCCTTTTGGTGCTCTTATACCTGGATTGATTAGAGAATTTACAAACATCTACATCTGCATCATCTCCCCAATATGACATACAACTATCTCTGTAAACACCAATTCTTGCGATAATGCCTCTTCAATAACTTAAACAAAATCATTAAAACAATCTTGTGACACATTATGATCTTCTTTGACATTCAACAGTTTTGCGGTGAGAGATAATTTAGTGTGTGTCATAACCATCCCATAATAGTTCATATGAAACATTCAACACTTCCTAAAATTAGATATATGTTTCATCAACACCTAATACTTCTACCTCCTCCAACGATGATATATAAGTAGTAAATGTTTCTTCAACTGTTGGAGGACGACTATAACTTACACCACGCATTTTGAGAATAAAATTATAACCTGCTGTATCAATTATCCTTCTCTGATATGGATTTAATTTATTATAATAATTCTGATACCCACTAACTAACACTTGTATGTTTCATCCATAATCCTCATCAGATATGAATAGTTTATCATGATATGTCCAATTATAGTAATTCGGAATCAAGTCAAATCTACAAAGATGTTCTGAAATCTTTTTGCAATGTAAAAATTTGCTATTATGACACATTATGCATAGACACCTTATCTTACTGAAATCCATATACTCAACATTATTAGATGTAAAATTCAAAAATTGGTTCAACCCAATCATAAACTCATCAATTAAACATTAACGGTTAGGTAAATTCTTTTTTATACATCTAAAATTCTTTTATTATGTATTTTTCTTGTTCCTAATTTATTGCAACATTAATAAAAACTATTACACATAAAAACAAGCTTAGTACACTAGTAGTCAATATGTAATTAGTTCACATACAAATGGAGAAAAAATATAACAAATAAAATAAATGTTCATGAGATAGTACACTAATGCTATCATTATTAAAATAATGGGTGTAGATATACCTAACAAAGGTCACCAAACACGAGTATCTCTCCAACAAGTCAAATATAGACCCTACACAAATAATATTACAATAAGATATTATAATAACAAATAGATATAACTGCAAATAGTCGCAGACAGGTAAGGGCAGCCAAAGCAAGGTCGTGGCTAAGCAAGGTCAAAATCGACAGTCCGCGGCTAGCCAAGCCAGTCGGGGGCAAGTACAACCAACTGTGGGCGGGATTCGTTGAAGAATTTAAAATAAATAAATAAATAAATAAATGTGTCGGTTGAGGGACCCAGAGAGCTCATAATGACATGAAATTAGTTTTTATATATTCGTATAAATCTCGTGATTATATAAATATCCTCAAATATCAATTTTACCTAATATATTGAAATGAGTGGTTTTTTAACATGAATTAGATTTTTCGGAGACATTTGTGTTATAAAAATTAGTCAACCATGTATATATTTGGTCAAATTTATATTTAAGGTTTTTTTATAATTAAGAGATTTATACGAATATATATGAGTGATTTCATGTCATTCCAAACTTTCTACGCCTCTCAACCGCATGTGTGTGTGTGTATATATATATATATATAGTGACAAATCTACCATATATTTAGAAAAAAATAAAAAAATATATAAATATGTCTGAAACTCGCATATGGACCTAGATAACTTGGAATGATATGAAACAAATTTCTATGTTTTTGTCTAGTTCTCCTAATTACATAAATGCTCTCAAATATAAATTTTACCTGATATATTGAGAACAATGATTTTTTTTAATATCAAAATCACTATAACATGTTTAATTAATAACTCTTTTAAACATTTTTACTAAGTTATAAGTTGATTAAAGTCCTGCTAATTGTCTTAGCTGTATAAAAAATATATTATGTCAAATTGACGTTTGAGATCATGGATATAATCAGAAGAATTCAACAAATATATATGAACTAATTTCATATCATTCCAAACTCTCTAGATCCATCAATCAATTTCAGAAATATTTATCATGATTTTGATGTTACATCAAAATCACTGATTTTAATATATAGGGTTAAATTGAGGTTTAAGTGTATTTATATAATCAAGAGAATTAGAAAAATACATAAGAACTAGTTTCATGTCATTCTAAGCTTTCTTATTCAATATGTGAGTTTTAGACACATTTATATTTTTTTATTCTTTTTCAATTTTATGACGATTCTATGGGGATTCATCACAGATTTAGTGACGAATCCACATATTCTTCATAGAATTGAAAAAAATAAAAGAAAATAAATATGTCAGAGAGCTCGGAATGACATGAAATCAATTTCTATGTGTCGTATAAATCTCCTGATTATATAAATGCACTGAAACATTAATTTGACGTACCGACCCAATATATTAAGATTAGTGATTTTTTTAACACGAATTGAGTATAACATATTGTAATTTTTAATTTTTTTTAACAATGAATCCATGGATTCGTCGTAGAATTGGTTGAATCAATTACATATTTTTTTTTCCAAATTTTGCGACAAATTATGAATTCATTGTAGAATTTGCAACCAATATCATTTATTATAGAATTTGCAACGAATATCATTCTTCTTTGCTAAATTTGTAACAAATATTTTATTCATTGCAGATTCTACAATGAATAACGAATTTCATCACTAATTGCCAATGAATTTTAGACAAAATAATTTTTGTTGCGAATTAGCGACGAAACTTTTTTGTTGCTAATTTCGTTGCTAAATTATGACAATTTCTTTTTTTTCATCACAAAATTTGTTATAGAATTGGAACGAAAAATTTTCATTCCTAAATTTCATCCCTAAGTCATGATTTTTTTACGGTGATTGTAATCATCTTCTAGACGCTATACACAAAACAAAGAAAAGGGGCATCACTCGTTTATATATATTTTTTTTATATAGTAACATATTCATGCATTTTCTAGATCTACTCGATCTATCACCCTATAATTTTTAGGGGAGATAAAGGTTTGAATCTCGGCAAAGTCGAGGAAAAAAAAAGCCCTCCTCCGCACTGACCAACTACAACTTCCTGATTTACCTCCTCACAATAATCATGGGGCCGACTGTATGAGGTCGCTGTTATCCTCAACCAAATGTTGTTTGGTTAATGCAACAAAAACTTGTTTGTTTGAAGGTTTTAATGAATACTCTAGTTTAATATTTACTGTATTATCCTTAGTTACAAAATCAACTATACATATTATTATTATTATTTAATTTTTTTAATGTTTTTTTACTTTTTCTTTCTCTGGTATATTTTTTTACGTTTTTATATTATTTTTTTTTAATGTTTTAATATTTTTTTACATTTTTTATTTTTGTTACATTTTTATATTTTTATATTTTTTACATTTTTTACATTTTATTATTTATTTATTTATTAATTTTTTTTATTGTTTTAATTTTTTAATTTTTATTTTTTTAAATTTTGATTTTTATTTATTTATTTATTTATTTTTAAATTTTAAACATTTTTTTACATTTTTAAAATATTTTTTACGTTTTTCTCTTTTTCCCATATTTTTTCTCATCGAAGGGTATTTTTGGTAAAAAAAAAATTCATTAACCCCAGAATCAAGAAAAACCTTAGGGGACGTTTGGTACGCGTGTTTTTTGTTTTCATTTTCTGAAAAACACGCATTTTTCAGAAAATGATGTTTGGTTTGCGTTTTTCGTTTTTGTTTTCTAAAAAAATAGAGAGCATTTTCTAGAAAACGTGCGTTTTCTAGAAAAAAAAAATTTATTTTATATTTTTTAAAAAATACGCATTTTTTAAAAAATAAAAATGAAAATGGCTCAAACCAAACGTCCACTTACCTTTGCCCAAAATCCTCACCACAATAAGCGACATTGGAGAGCTCAAATCTCCTGCTAATTACTTCTCCTGCCAGTTCAAGCGGAAAATGGAGCAGGATATCCTAAAATCGTCGCACTTCTTCACCGATCAACGACTTTGGTCGGCAAAAATCCTCGCTCTGTGCATGGTCTTTAGATCGAATCCCTCACTCGTCTTTGTCTTCTTCTTCTTCAACATTTCGATGCTTTTTCTTCGACCCTTGTCCTTCTAGATGTGTTTCTCGAAAGGTGAATCTAGGTTTTCCTTGCAATCATTTGCAGGTGAGAGCACTAATCGAAGTCGCTATCCTCAATTTCCTGAAAACCCTCACCGCTCCCAACCCGGCCGTATCAAATCTCGCAATGTTGTGTCTCTTTCTCGATCTGCAAGTTTGTGAAGGGTTGAGGGCTTTCCCTTTGATTTTGGATTCATTCCTTGATGTTACAATTAAACCCCAGTTTCATTATTAGGGGTTCGTCATGTTTGTTGTAGCTATACGTCGTCTATTTTGAGTGATTTGGGATCACCGTTTATCACTGATAACCCCATCTGATGTGATAGATTAACAGCAAATATGATAAAAACAGGCTCCATCAAGAGTTCTTGAGTGAGGTCTCATCAATCTATCTGTCACACTCTGTTTGCACAAGATCTTTCATGAGAGCAAAGGATGCAAAGCCTTTCACAAGAGGTATAGTTTCTATAATTAACTCCCAGTATCTCACACGATACACATAGCATGAATTTGTTGTTCTTATTGAGTTTCTCTACTGTATGGATGGTCATGGCGATGTGCTTCCGCATTGTCGGGGAGGGGAAGCTTGTCACACAAAGAAAACTTTTCTATAAGCTTCTTTGTGACTCACCTGACTATTTCACATCTTAGGATCAAGTCAACAGAGCAGTGCAAGGTCACCGTGTTCTACCATCCATATTGGTATTGGGTATTAACTGTAATCTAAGTTTACTTTGCGCTTAGTTGCTCAACTTTCTCAAATAATTGTTGCAGATGTTGTTGCATTGCTCCAGTGCACTCGACATAGTCTAGGCATCATGGCTTCTAGCAAAGGTGCAGTTGTTGGGAGATTGCTATTAGAGGTGCAACTCTGCAACTTTTTGTTTCAAGTAATCCAGATTTGTGTTTCAAGTTTATATTGCTTGTGTCATGCATGATGTAGCATTCACCTTTTATGTGAATGCTATCCACTTATTAAATGAACATTGGAATAAGAGTATTGTCTTTTCTCTTCCTTTTGATTTATCCAAACTATTTGATTGTTGATATATTGTATGTTAATAGGAGCCTGGTGAATAGAATGTCGATTGTTCCATGCTTGGACAAGCTGGCTATGCTATAACCAGAGACCTTTATCCATTGAACAGATTTGTCCTTAATTATGATGCGAGATATATCATCATAGTATTGAAGGTAAACTGAGACATTTTGCAAATTAGTAGAAGATAGATTCCACTAATATTATTTAATTAAGTAGGATGTTATATTTCAATAATTAGTAGAAGACAGATTCTTCAACCAAGTCTCATCTATTATAATCCCTGCTAAAGGGCACCCTGACATTGCTACAAAGTTGATGCATCCATTAATTCAGTATGATTTTCTATCCTAAGTTTTGGTTGTTGGACCACCTCCTCGATCAAATAGTATGCATTATTTAGATACTACTTAAGGATATCTTGGTACAGAAAAAGATGAACTCAGGTGTAGTTCTATATGATTGTTCTCGTCTTCTATATGGGAAGAGTTGTTGGAACTTAGGAGACCTGAGTTATTGAAGACTAGGTGCAATGATTCCATTTAACTGTGTCATCTTTCTATGTCATTGGTTGTTTAGTCGTGCTTGTGTCATTATTAGATAAATGATGCACAGAGCAAACAAAGGCAATATTATATATATGCCTTTATAAAACTTAGTGGGAGATGATAAGGTGTTAGAATAGTACATATCTATTAGGCTTAAGATGCATCACATTGATAACATTCTTGCAGCAACATCTTATTTGCAAATCAATGCATGCTTTTACAACTTAAATTCAGAGCCATATTTGTTGGACGAACATCACAATGGAAAGATGTTGTGGAATTCTAAAATAGTAGCATTAATATTTTTGCTGGCACAACCATGGCATGGTCAATGTGAATGTTGATTATACAAGATATTGTACATTAAGTTATGAGTTTATTCTCTTTTTTTTTGGTTTATCGGTTATGTTTTGATGTTTGTTGATTTAATGCTAAGTAAACTGTCTTGATTCCTACTTCAAAATCTTAGAGTTTATTGAATTCACTAGAGATATTGTTGTCGTTTCATTTTTATTGGTCATCGGAACTAACACTGTCTTAAATATTACAGCCTTATTTGAGAAATGTAAATGAGTTTATCTTGCAAGCCAACAAAGACCTTGATGGTGAAGTTGCTCTCAGGTCACACTACTATTTGGTTCAAGAACCTTGAGATATATTCATCTTTTCTATTTGAATTGTATGAAGTTGTATCTTTTGCTAAATAATTGTATTATAAAAAAAAGTATGGATACTCATATTTTATGTTTGTGGATACTCATATTTTATGTTTGTAAATAGATTTATTTGTTTGTGGATACTCACTCATGTAACTTTCGTATCTCATATTTTTTATTTTTAAAAATATAATATTTTTTATCCATTAACAAAATATTATCTTTATTAAAAAAGACAATGATAATGATTTTTAATCGTGGTAAAAGCGTTGTCTTTAGAAAAATAATATTTTTTAAGCATTGTCTTTGAACATATTTTTTTATAACAGTGCTTTTAACAATTCTTTTTTAATTACATATACAATGCATAGCAAACATTGTTTATTAGCTATTTTCTTGTAGTGATTTGTTTATGTGGTGGATGATGGAGAAGAAAATTCTGATATTATAAAAAATATGAGTTCTATAATGATAGCTTATCTAGGGTGGATAGTGGAAAGAGGTGCTCCTAAGAGAGAGTATTCAAAAACAAAGAGAAGGTCAATTTAAAAAAACAAAAAGAAAAAAAAAATGAGAGAGAGGAGAGAATCATTTCAATTAAAACAAAAATGAGAGAGAGAGAGGAGGGAATTAAAAACGGAAAAGGTTAGAAGAGATTAAAGAGGACAAGAAAGAATATGTGCAAGTAATAATAAATCTTATTGTTTATTAATATTTGTTTTAATGACAGTGTAATATATAATGTTGAAGAAGTACTTGGTCAATTGATTAATTAATAAATAATAAAATTATTCTAAGAATTATTCTAATAATTATAATAAAACTATTTTAATTATTCTAATATAAATTTGATTTGATTTGGTGATTTGATCCGGTCAATCCTGGTGATTCTCTTTTAAAAGCTGTCTTAGCCAAAGTTTAACTAAAGGAATACGCAATTCCTTCGAAGGGCACTTCGCAAATGACAAATGAGCAACTTATCATCCATGAACATCTATGTAAAGAGATTAGGGGAAGATGGAATATGTCATTTTTATTTATTATAATTTTTAATAATTATACTTTTCAATTAATGTAATTTTTTATTATTATACTTTTCAATTAATGTATAATTCTTGGTCAATTAATATAGTCGTTGCAAAGTACCTGTTGAAATATAGTTGTTGTAATATAGTCGTTGACAAGAAAAAATAAATAGACACCTTATGTTATTCTTCATTTTATGAACGTGTCATTTGCCAAACACATAGACTTGAATTTGTTTCCTTCAAAATGCCACAATATTCAAGTAGCACCAATTCTGACTAGAGTTGTCTATCAAATGGGCCGACCCGTGGTAGGGTAGGTCAACCCACTAAAAATCCAACATCTGGTGGGGTCGGGCAGGCCGACCCACCATCCCGCCGCGCCCCCACCATCCTCATAGACTATGAAATCTTCAACCCAACCCAATCAAGGCATGTTATGAATTAAGCGGGCCAATCTATGCACTTGTAAAAAATAAACTAAATAAAAAAACATAAACTTATCAATATGAAAAATTATCACTTATAATTATTCTCATTTTGTCATTCATTACTTCATTACCAAACTGCACTAATTAATATTTTATTTTCCAAATTCTAATGAAGACTAAGACCAAAATACAGAACTCTAATCTACAGTCTACAAGACTATAAGTATACAATATAAAATAATTAACTAATTAAGAGTTAAGACTTAAGAGATTACACAAAAATAACTAAAGTACCAAAGATACCATATTCTATTGGTGCAGTTTGTACTAACAGTCTAACTCAGATTTTGATGAATGATAAGTAAGTTAAGTTATGTATTATTGTAATCTAATCATCCTACCAAGTATGCAGGGGATTAACTAGATAGGTCAACGGACCAACCGGATATCTGGTATGAAGTCCAGATAGATCAACGGTATTGGATCGAGAAGCGCTAGAGGAGGAGGAGGGGGGATGTGAATAGCGCTCGTGGCTTTCACTTTTCGTATTCGAAAATGTACGATTAAGTGCAGCGAAATAATAAATAACACACACAGAAAAAGACGCCAAGATTTACTTGATTCGGAGCTTAGGGCGACTCCTACTCCAAGGCCCACACTCATTGAGTGTTTACTTTGGGCAACAACTATAATCGCGTAAAAGTTTACAAGAGATTATTACAAAATAATACTGAAAAAGCTATATCGATAACAAAGATTTGAAGTTTCACAGCTTCGGATCGTCGAAGTCTTGTTGTAACTCAACCAGAACGTCTCGTTAGCAGCGCGCTGAAGAAAGATTACTTGGAATATCTTGATACAAGCTGCTGGTCGAGACTGCTTTATAAATATTTCTATTAAAAAAAATATGATTTTGAATATATACACAACCTACGAAAAAATTTATATTTTCATTTTTTAAAAAAAAAAATCCGTTGATGCTGATTCCAAATTCCGATGAAAAAAAATATGAATATAAATATTTAGTTTTTTTTTAAAAAATAAAAATTTTAAAGTAATTTCTCCGTCTAAAACCTCAAAAGTACCTTAGCCGACATTGTAGATCAGACTGTGTGCACTTACATTGTCGCCTTCCATGAGCGGAACGACCAAGGAGGGGATCAACACACTGGTGTCGAGCATCAGGATACTGGATGTAGTGCGGCAAGACTAGCAAGATGGTTTCCACGGTTGGAAAGATAATGGAAGTTAAGTAAGTTAGACTCATAGTCGAGCTGGCTAATCAAATCCGAAATCATAAGATCAACATCCATAATATTTTTTTAATTAACATGAGTTTATATCAATTAATCCTGGGGTAACTGATTTGATCCTATAATATTTTTCACTGACTACCCTAATAAATCAGGAAGTACTTATAATAGTTAATTCATCAGCTCAATATTTTTAAATTAACCGTTCATTAAAAAAAAATATTAATTTATCCAAATTAAAACTTTATCCTTATATGCTTATAAAAATTGAGAAAGCGCTATACACCATTGCCCCAGACTTACCCCTATAATTTTTCAAACAATAATGAATATCATGTTTAGTACCATTCGACCAAGCAACAAGAAAATTCATCATCTTGTTTCCACTCTCTCATAGAGATTATCTTGAAGTAGTAGGAATTGGAGCGAGAATAATAGCTTAAGTCTTCTAGTTGTTGTTGCAAAAAGGTTGGAACCGCCAACCCAGCGGCCCCCTCACCCCGGCCCCACAGGTATGAGAGGGAGTAAATCACG
>JBBMJZ010000010.1:6307203-6317961 GCA_037833815.1 Zingiber zerumbet | reverse complement strand
AAGGGTGAACCTAACTTAAACCCTTTGCCCAAACACCAAAACACATGGCCCCACGAACCATTGGGATTGCTCCAACAGAAGCTTGTATGGAAGTTCCGTATGAAGCTTGGGTCGAGAAGCCCTTATAAGGGTTGTGGAAGGCGCCTTTAAGGACCTTGAAGGTACCACCAACCTGAAAAATATGATCCTGTCCTTGTTGTGCCTTATATGTGACGATGTCCAAGATCTATCCTATGGAAGGCGCCTTCCACAACATTGAAGGCACGTTCCATGAATAGTAGGAAGGCATCTTCCTTCACCTGGAAGGCGCCTTAGGCACTATTTACCCGAGGCCTTTGTACTATTTTTCCCTGCAAAACATGTTAGCCCAATAATACAAGGTGTACCATGCAAAACAGAGTTAGCACAATCATAGTAAAGAGTAGTAATTAGATCTCATCTCCCCGAGACTAGGATCTAGTCAAAGGTCTCGATTTAAGTTTCTGAAATGGACCTAAATCAAACCGACGCCTATTGTCCCTTCGAACGGAGACGTGTCCTCACTTGGTCACTCTCTCCAGTGACTTACCTCTACTTACCCGATGTAGAGTTACCTCCGGAATCACACATCTAAACTTTGAGAATCACACATCCTGATCTACCAGAATCACACATCCGTTTTCTCCAATCGGGAATCGTACATCCCAATCTACCAGAATCACACATCTGGTCTTATTCCATCGGTAATCAAACATCCTGACTACCAATCGGGAATCAAACATCCTGACCAGACTTTCTTCCAATTAGGAATCAAACATCCCAACTGTCAATCGGGAATCGAACATCCCGAAACCTATGCACTCGGTAAATACATTAGACCAAGATAACACCTAACTTAACTCAATTATCATTTATCAAAACCTGAGTTAGACTATTAGTGCAAACTGTACCAACACCATAGATTTGTCACCAATTCTGGAACGAATTCACGATTCGTCACAGAATTAAAAAATTTTGAAAATTAAAAAAAATAATTGGAAGCCTTGTATATGGACCTAGAGATGTTGGAATGCCATGAAACAAGTTTCTATATGTGTTCATATTTTTCTCTTGATCATAAAAATGTCCTCATCCATAATTTTAATCTAATATATTGAGTGGGGTGATGTTTTAATAAAAAATTGATCTAATTCATGTTAAAAAAATATCACACTCAATATATTATGTCAAAATTATAGATAATAGATGAGGACATTATAATGATCAAGAGAATAATACAAACACATAAAAACTTATTTCAAGAAATTTTGATATCTCTAAGTTCATAATTAGTGAAACATATATAGTTTACTACTAATTAAGAAAGTTAATATTCAATGTATATTCATATATAAAACCTTAAATATGGACCTAAAAATATTATAATTTCATGAAACAAGTTTCTATATGTTCATATTTTTCTCTTGATCATAAAAATGTCATCATCTATAATTTTAACCTAATATATTGATTGTGGTGATTTTTTAACATGAATTAAGTTAAATTTGGGTTTAAAAATCATCACGGTTAATATATTAGGTTAAAATTATGGACGAGGACAATTTTATGATTAGGAGAATAATACGAACACATAAAAACTTATTTCATGAAATTTTGACATCTCTAGATCCATATTTAGAGCTTTCGATTATTTTTTATTTTTTATTTTTTTAATTCTGGAATGAATTATGGATTTGTCCTAGATTTGGGAATAAATCAATGGATTTGTCACCAATTCTGAGATAAATCTAAGATTCATCCTAGAATTAAAAAATAAAAAAATAATAATTAAAAACTTTAAATATGAACTTAGAGATGTCAGAATTTCATGAAATAAGTTTCTATGTGTTTAAATATGAACTTATATCTTCATCCATAATTTTAACCTAATATATTGAGTGCAGTGGTTTTTTAACCTGAATTAAACCTAATTCATAAAAAATCACCAAACTCAATATATTAGGTCAAAATTATGGATGAGAAGATTTTT
Organism: Zingiber zerumbet; assembly: GCA_037833815.1. Taxonomy (NCBI): domain Eukaryota; kingdom Viridiplantae; phylum Streptophyta; class Magnoliopsida; order Zingiberales; family Zingiberaceae; genus Zingiber; species Zingiber zerumbet. Next base: position 6,315,953 of record JBBMJZ010000010.1, on the reverse strand, counting down.
ATGATCATAAGAATAATACGAACAAATAAAAACTTGTTTAATAAAATTTTGACATCTCGGTGTCTATATTTAGGGGTTTCGATTATTATTTTTTTATTTTTTCAATTTTGAGACGAATCCTGCATTCGTCCCAGATTTGAGGATGAATCCATGGATTCGTCTCCAATTCTGGGACGAATCCGAGATTCATCCCAGAATTCAAAAATCAAAAAATAATTGAAAGACCTATTTTTGGACCTAGAGATGTTAGAATTTCATAAAAATAAGTTTCTATATGTTCGTATTATTCTCCTGATCATAAGAATGCTCTCATTTATAATTTTGACCTAATATATTGAGTGTGGTAATTTTTTAACATAAATTAGGTCAAATTCATATTAAAAATTCACCACATTCAATATATTAGGTTAAAATTATTGATGAGTACATTTTTATGATCGGTAGAAAAATACAAACATATAGAAACTTATTTTATGAAATTCTGACATCTCTAGGTCCATATTTATGGGTCCCGATTATTTTTTCTTTGTTTTATCTTTTTAATTCTAGGACGAATACTAGATTCGTCCTAATTTGGGGATGAATCCATGGATTCATCCTAGATTTTGGGATGAAATTGGTAACAACAAATATTTGTTGCCCAAAACCTAAATTCTAGATTAAATTCCATATCTCATACCCTTTGCAAAATCCAGATCTCGTACAACGATCTCCATCAGCAGTGGCAGTGAGTCTTGGTAAGTCTCTCTCTTCTCTCCCCTCTCCCCTCTCCCCTCTCCCCAGTTGTTGGTTGTGGTCGTGGTTGGCCTGTTATGGTTGTGGCTGGCCTACGGCTGGCCGTAGCGAGCCTGCGGCAGGCTGCACCTGGCCTCGCCTAGCAGCTAGCTGATAAAGTTTTTATTTTTTGTATCATGAAATGATATCCAAATAATTTAAGTATTAAACCCCCTCTAACTATACTAATGTAGTATAGAAATGACTCAGGTCGTCTCCTAACGAATGCAATGATAAGATGGTAATTGGAGTTGTCAAACGGGCCGACCTGTAGTGGGGCGGGCTAAACCATCAAAAACTGAACATTTGGCGAGGCGGGGCTGGCCGACCCACCATTACAAATGGACTATGAAATCTTCAACCCAACCCAATTCAGGGCGGGCTGTAGGTTAGGCGAACTAACCCATGAGTCTGTAAAAAAAATAAAATAAATAAATAAAAACAAAACAGATCAATATGAAAAATCATCACATAATTATTCTCATTCATTACTTCATTATAAAACTGCACTAATTACAACGTTTTTTTTCCCCAAATTCTAATGAAACTCTAGAAGACTAGAATCCATCTATGGTCTACAAATTCTAATGAAACTCCAGAATCTGAATCTAGAATTCCATATTATAATCTATGGTCTACAAGGCTAGTAGACTACAAATCTACAACATAAAATAATTAACTAATTAATAGTTAAGACTTAAGGGATCAAGTAATAATAACTAAAGTATCAAGCATACCACACAAGTCACTGCATAGTAATTAAAAACATAAAATAAAACAGAAACAGAAAGTTCAATAACTCTAATACTTAATGAACAAATGAACCTAAACAAATGATACAATATTTTTTAAATTTCATCAATAACATCATCCACATCAATTTCTTCTGATCCTCCATCATCTCCTTTTTCTTCATTGATATCCCCCTCTAGAGTATTTGATTCTTGATTAGACAATGTTGTTTTGATACTTGCATTGTCTTCATTATCTTTATCTGCATATAAAATACACAAAGATGAAGATAGTTAAAACATAAAATAACAATAAACTAATATATCAACTAAGTCAAGAACATAACTAAAATAAATAAAATTACCAATAGCATAACCATGTAACCAATTGTAAGTGCAAATAAAAGCTTACACTTTTTCATGAAGGGTGCAACTTCTATACTTGGTAAGCACACAAGCACAAATGGAAAAAGCTTATTTTGATGCAACAGTAGTTATAGGAATAGCTAAAACATCACATGCCATTAGTGTAAGGGTTGGATACCGATGCTTTTTATTCTTCCAATGCTCCAAAATATCCAAATCTTGATAATAAGCAAATTCAAGTTTTGGCTCCTCTAAATAAAGTTCCAATTGAGATTTTCCAGCACTTGTAATCGTTTGGCTCTCATATGCCACCATTTCTTACATTAATTGGACCAAAAAATTATAAATCAATCAAAGAATACAAGACAAAAATTATTAGAGTACTTACATCAAATATTCTTTTGTTCTTTCCTTTAACTCCTCCTACACTTTGTGAAAGTGTATGTGTGGTAGAAGATTGTGGTTGTGAAGAACTTGTATTGTTCGTATTAGAATACTGGTCAAAAAGCTTATACAATTTTGTCTTCACAAGATCCATCTTCTTTTGGCATTTAAGAGCATCACTTTCAACCTTTGAATAAAAAAACTCCAACATCGAAAGCTTTATTCGTGGGTCAAGAATAGCTCCAAATGCAAGCACCATGCTATATTGAGTCCAATACTTGTCAAACTTCTCCATCATTTTTTTACACATACAACTTATCACCTCATCTTCATTCGATAAGTTTTCCTTTAACAAAACTTCAATTTTCCAGACTTGCATAAAATATAAATTTGATGTAGGATAAGAAGAACCAGAGATCAAATTAGTAGTGTCATAAAATGGCTCAAGGAACTCACATATTTTCTCTCCTCTTTTCCACTCTTCACTTGAAGGACAATATTTATAATTCTTGTCATTGAATTGAAGAGAAGCAAAAGCTTTTTTATATTTGATGGCACTATCCAGCATTAAATATGTTGAGTTCCAACGAGTAGACACATCCAATCGCAAGCCAATACTAGTATCAATGTTACCAACTGCTTGCACACACTCTCCAAATTTCTTCATCCTAGTCTCTGAACCTTTAACATACTTGACCGACTCTCTAATTTTATTCAAAGCTACAGTAGCCACTTTCAAACCTTCTTGGACAATGAGATTCAATATATGAGCAGAACAACGAACATGAAAAAATTCACCGTCACATAATAAACTATCATGCAAAGAGAGTTGCTCTTTCAAATGAACTTGCATGTTATCGTTACTAGATGCATTATCCAATGTCAAAGAGAAAACCTTTTTCTCAATTCCCCATTCCTTCAAATATTCAAACAATTTTGCAGCTAATTCAACTCCTGAGTGTGGAGGGGGCATATGAGAAAAACTAAGTATTTTACTATTCAATTTCCAGTCATTATCAACAAAATGGGCGGTTAAGCAAATATAACCCTCACTAGTGCACGCCGTCCATAAATCTGAAGTTAAACACACTCTATTCTGAATAGTAGCCAAAGCATACTTAAGTTTCTCTTTCTCCTTCAAGTAGATTCGGTTAATATCAGAAACAAGAGTATTTCTAGAAATACAAGCAACATCAGGATTTATGTACTTCATCCAAGCTCTAATACCATCATACTCAACAAATGAAAATGGTAAATCATGTCTGATGATTGCACAAGCTAGTAACTCACGTGAAATCTTTTGGTTTATTTTCTTAGACCTCATCTTGCCATCTTGATCAAGAACCATTTGTCCTACATCATGGAACTTTAATTTGTCGCAAATTTTAAGATGACGCCACAATGTAGAAGTTCCATATTGTTTACCCCCACACTTATACTGTTTTTTACATCCAATACATTCAGCTTTATCTATACTATCATTCCCTTTGATTTTCTTAAAATACACCCAAATATCAGAAGTTTCTTTAGACCTTTTAATTGATCCATTGTCATCATGCTTAGCACTTTCCAATTCATCACCTAAAATAGTAGTTTGCTTTTGGGAACAAGAGTCCATTTCAAAATCAATCTGAAATACAATAAATAAATTTAGTTTATGATAAAATCAATCAAACACGAACTCTAAATGTCAATAGAAAAATAACCTAAATTTATCTTTTATGTTAGCCCTATTGATTGCAAAACAAATACAGAATAAATCAATCAAAAGTCAAAACACACAATGACATAAGATATGTTGAATATCAAAAGAGAAAATTGGTAATCTGGTGAGACTGGTGTTGCATAACAAATGCTAACCATTAGGGAGCAGCCGAGTAGGAACTACGAAAGTATGAAACTAGTGGGAAATAGAACAAAATTAGAAAAGGAAACAAAAAATATTACCACAAAGGCGCAAACAAAACTTGGAGGCTGCCGAACTTGTGGGATTCGAGTTGGGAGATTAGCGATTGCTGAATTAATGGATTCAAGCTTGTTGTTTATCGGAGTTGGACCATCTTTCAGTTTGTTTGCACTCTGTGTCTCTGACTCTCTGCAGGTTTCATGCAGCTATGGGGAGTCGGGGACTTGGGGAGACACTGAGGCAGACACGCGAGAGGCGGAATGTCGTTCCGCTTCACAGCCACGGGGAGACACTGGCCGGCGCCCACTGATGAGGCAGGCCCGCAGGTGCGTGTGAGGCTATGACTTTGGGAGTGAGAGGTAGGCGGAAGGTGGTGTCGGTCAGTCGGTGTCGCAGCAAACGAAGGCGGTGTCGGTGTCGTGGCGAATGAAGGCGGTGTCGAACTGTCGGTGTCGCTGCGAACGAAGCCGAAGCGCCAAGCGTTAGGTGAAATCGTGAAAATAGAAATAGGGTTTTAAGTTTTAAGTACTATTTAATTTTTTATGTTTTATAATTATTGCTACAGTAGATTAATTATACGAGAAGAGAGTTATAAAGAGAATGTATTATGATTATTATCTCGCCTCGGCAGTCGGCAACAGCAGTTGAGTTCTTACCTTTAATTAAATAATTAATATTTATAAGACCTAGTGTATTTAGGAATATTTATTGATATTTTTGTCAGGCCCGCGGGCCAACCCGAGCCCGCCGTGGGTTGGCCTGCCCGGACCCGCGACCCGCGCGAGTTAACCCATTTAGGCCCGCCAGATGATGGGTTGATAAATTTTCAACCCAACCCATTTAAATTATTCGGCGGGGCGGGCCAACCCGACGGGCCCAACCCAAATTGACGGCTCTATCTGCGGGTCGATCTAACTTTACTCCAACATCCTCTTTGTAGTCTCCATGAACCTGCAAGACCGACGAGCCTTTAACTTAAGACATCCAAAGTAAGTAAACCAAAGAGAAAGATGTACCTCCATAAGCTTTCCCAAATCAAACTTAGGGGCCTTTAAGATTTTCACTTTGCGAATGAACACATTTTGCAATGGGAATATGCTCGTTGTCGCTTTCTCAATTTCCTTCCCAATCACTTCGGGTATGAACTTTTGGACTAGATCCTTCAGATCACACGATGAAGCTTGATTCACCATAATTTCAATCATCTTGCGCCGTATCTGCTTAAACACTTCAAATGATAATCCTACGTTGTCTTATAATCAGCCATCAAGGAGGAGCATCGTTCAGTAAATCACCTGTCTAATCTGGCTGGATTGCGCATAGCAAGTGCGCTTGACCTGGTTCGGGCGTCTCTTGGTGAAGGCAATACAAAACAGATAGTGTATAATTATCAGTGGTCTTTACGTCAACATGTGCCTCTATAAGAGTTTGCCACTTCCTTACTAAGGATCTGAGCTTGTCTGTAGTGAAATCCATGCCCTGAAAGAAGAAAAACATGTAACCACAAAGAAAATAGGATCCAGTCAATCAAAGATACATGAGACGTACCCAAAAGTTTGTTAGAACATTTTTGCCTTGAACGTCCTCAGCACGAAGCCGGATCTTCTGGTACGCTTGGTCCTCATCATTTTTTGAAGGTCAGCTAATGAAACTTCAAATACTCTGTGTTTAAGTCCCTCTGATGCAATCTATATCAACAAAAAAAATACTATTAAAGCTAGCTACTAAAACTAGAATCTTTGGATAGCAAAATGCATTGCATACAAGACATGTCAAGAATGGTGCATATGCAAATGCCATGCATTTATTAGCCACAGAGTAGATATATTACAACTCCAGAGGCAATCATACAAGTCCATATACAAATTTTAGCTCAAGAGTACAACCGCCAGATTTCAAATAGTAGCAGCCCCTACCATCCCTAGGTAACCAAATTAAGCACTATAAACACTAAATTCAGTGTCCGTCAATCAAAAATTCAATTAAATTTGATGTGCATGCAGAACTTGTCTTTCTCAATATCAGTTATTTCCATGACAATCTACAAGATCACTTGCTGGGAAATTACTTATATTTCCAGACTCTAATATCCATCTCCATATTTTCTAGTTCATTTTCCACTCTATAATACAATGCAGCTATTTTTGCTAGAAACTAGAAGATAGAATAGCAGGAAAGGCAAACAAAACAAAGCTGACCAAACTTTCCATGCTTCTAGTTCACTTAGCTGTATAATATAATTTGGATTGTTTGGATATCGACTGGAAGAGTGAATAGAAGGAGTGATAAACAAAACAGAGCTGACTACCAAGTCTGGAGATATGCAATCCAAGTTCTTGCTTGGAATAATGAACAAAAAGCAGAGATCTACGCCAAGCAAAAAAAAACAAAAACATTTTATATGTTTCAAACACTTCCAGAATTGGTTCTGTTATAGGGTAAAATAAGTACCATTAGAATGCTAAATTTCTATAATCTAGGCTACAAAAGGTTAAGCTTTTCGGCATTTCATATCTATTAATATGGCTATGACTAAAAGAATTGCTCCATTCTCACAATGGTCCTATAGATGCTAAAACTCAATCCTCATCTTCAGCTAGGAAATGAACAAGCAAGCACGACCTTCTATATCACTAGAATTTTCCTTTTCTACAACAAGATTTACTAAGTTTAACCTTTGAACAAAACCTTACACTTGAGGCATTCTTTCTGGAGTAACGAAGAAGAAATTCAGCACCAAATTTTAGTCGGCGTACCAAATAATTAAAATGATAAAAGCCAATGAATATTTAGATGGCAACAAGAGCGAAATAAGGATAGAAGCTGGTCCAATTGGAAGAACTATCCAAACAACTACCCAGGCAACAAACAAACCTTAGTTCCTTGTGTCCTTGACACAAGCGTCTTCCCGACATTTCTGACGGAGAAGATCGATGGGGCTTTGATGTCGTACCAATCCTTCTTCGTGAAGGGATCCACCCTGCAAAAGTTAAACCACAACACATATCGCGTGTCACTAAAATCGGAAGCCAAATCCGTCAAAACTGAACAAGCAGATAAGCTACGGATCTAAACATACGTTTTTTTCTTGCCTCCCTTCTTTCCTTTGGAAATGCGTTTGTTCTTCCTGCATACATGATCCGTAAAAGAGTAAGCAAGCAAATAATGCAGATGAAATCACCGTAAATGGAAAAAAAAAAAACGAACTTGAGGTCGGAGAGCCGAACCCGACGGCCATATCTTCTGCCCTCTGGCCTCCGGGCTCTGGCGCTGCTCCGTACTAGGGTTTTGGCGGACGAGGCTCACGAGGAAAGCATGTAGAGCTTTTATCGAGAGGTGATCCACGAGCAGACTAGGGCAGATGGTATTTACGCGTAATGGGCCCAGTTAAAGCCCAATAAAGCTTCGGCCTAGTTAATGCCCGGCATTTCCCGATCTACTACGTATAATGCGGTTCCTGCCTAGGGTTTGCAGGGGCACCGGATTCATCGAGCACAGGGACCTGCAGTGGTGGAAAGATGGTGCTCTTCTCGCCTTCTGTTAGGTCACGGTGACATCCTTCATTTCCTCCAGTCTCTAATCCTCGCTTCATTCTCGTTTCTTGCAGCCGTCGCACAAGACGTTCAAGATCAAGCAGAAGCTGGCGAAGAAGATGCGCCAGAATCGCCCCATCCCCCACTGGATCCGCTTGAGGACGGACAACACCATCAGGTTCCTGCCTTTCCTTCTCTTCTCTCTTTGTTTTAATCGACAGTTTCCTCAATTTTCATCACTTTTTTGAAATCCCGTTTCTAGGTATAACGCCAAGCGCAGGCACTGGCGCCGCACAAAGTTAGGATTTTGAGGACGCTCTATCTCTCCGGTCGCCTTTCTGAAACATTAGGTTTCTTTCTGACCTGCTCGATGATTCTCGTCATTGCTTTAGTAGAGTATCTTGTTCCTTGTTCTTGTGCTGAACTCGTTCCGCGGTGATCGAATATGGGTTTTTGCACGCTCTATCAGTTGATTTCATGTTCTGGAATTTGTCGAATCAAATGAATTATGCATTTGTTGGATCTACTGCAATTGGTTTCGGAATTGATCATGCCTTTGAACATGCTTGGAATCCGTAGATAGTTCTGACGATGTGTAATCCTCGATGGATTTGGCTCCATTGTCTGTGCTTTGATAACCTGCCTCATCGTCCAGACCTTTTACACACGAGAAAGGTAGGTCTTCGTCCTCTTCCGTACTCTGCATGGTCTCTTGGCTGCTGCTGAATGACAACTCGTACGCCGCCGTCGGACAATGAGGCTGCTTCCGCATCTGCACTGACCAAGCTCTCCACAGGTCTATTGTGTCGAACTCGATAAGAAATGTAAAAAAGGTACCTTTTCCCCAGAATTTCTACATAGAGAGAGAGAGGCGGAAGTGAAATTCTTGAAAAAGAGACACGGCTGAAAAGAGAAGGAATCTTAGGGTTGTACCTCCTGAGATAACGTTTGTGCGAATGGCAGTTTTCGAGGTAGACGTCGTCCGTCTAGTTAGGGATCAAATCGTGATAGTTAGGGATCAAATCTAGATAAGAGAGAGGTGACACCGTAGTCCCG
>JBBMJZ010000010.1:6210568-6225604 GCA_037833815.1 Zingiber zerumbet | reverse complement strand
TGACCTTAGTTAATTACCTTTTACCATCTTCTAGGTATTGCTAGGGAATTTGTGTGGAGATGATTTTTAGTTTTCTTGACTTGCACGGGACGTCCAAGATTAAGTGTGGGAAATTTGATAACCATGATTTTGTTACATTATTTTGATTCATAATGCATGTTTTTTGTGGTCTATTCATAACCTAATCTCACATTTACATCATATTTCATAAGTGCATGTGATCTTGGACCTAATTGCAAATTAGCCAATTATCACGGTATTTGATGCTAATATTTGTTTATTATTTTATAGGCATCAAAAAGGTCATGGACCCGATTAGATCAGACCACACTTGGGATCAAATCTAGGGTTAAACGAGGCGATCAAGCTTTGGAGCGATTTAGACCGTCCATTGAAGATCGGAGAGATCTGAGCCATCCGTTGAGAATCTGGTCCATCTGACCTAATGAGGAGCAGATCTCATCTGTAGATGTAGATCCAAAACTTTTGATCCAGATCTGAAGACATCACAACCGTTAGATGAGATCAAATCATTCTGGACCATTGGATCAAATTTGAAAAGGGTATAAAACCTTTGAGAAGCTACAGTGCAAAATTCAAGCTCGATTCCTCGCGACAAGCTACTATGCATCTTCCTACGCTGCAGTTCCCGTTCCACTTCCAGATCCATGTGCTAGCATTCTTCACTGGCGGCGATTCCTAAGCTCTGGCGATCGTCATCTGAGGTTACAGAGAGCAGCAGAGGCGTTCCCAGTCCGCGAAGTTGAGTTTTGTCCCAGTTCGCAATCCTGGCAAGAGGCTTTCCCAGATCTGGATTTCCATCAACCAACGAAGCTCAAGAGGCGTTCCCAGTATCTTCTGATCTCACTCCGTTCTTCATTCCATCAGTGACTCCAGCCGATCTGATCAATCGAGTGGCGTGCACAAATCCAGAATTCATGATCTGTTTCCTTGTGCGTTGAGGACTCATCTCGGGTATGAGCTCGAAGGGCGTTCCCAAAGGCTATGAACATCCAGATGGATTAGCTGGTAGTTCGAGATTCAAGCCAATTGCCCGAAGAGCATTCTCAAAGGCAATTCTGTAGTGACAGTAGGGAGAAGAAGCGTGCAACAAGGATCTGTGATTGTTGAACATTTGATTTTAGGCTTTGTTTTCTTTTCCTTTCTGATACATTAGCTCAGATCATCAGATCTGATTTATTTTCTTACCATTTTATTCTTGTTGAATTTCTTCTGCAACTCAACTTCTAATTTCTTCCTTGCAACTCTAATTTCTTTAAATTTCTTCAATCCAAATTTTGTTTAACTACTGAATTAGTTTTCAAACTAGTTTGTGCTTTGAATTAGATGTTCTTATTATCATAAGTTCATTAGTTTCAGTTATTTAGTTAGCTAGATTTTGATATCTGCATGGGATCTTTTATTGCTGTGATGAAGTTGAATTCGTGAATGCTTAACTGGAGGTTTTTGTTTGTGTTCCTTTGTTTAAGGTTACTGTGATTGAGCATTTAAGTTTAATGGTTGAATTAAGTGTAATTGAGAATTGGATGATACTTTGGTTTTTACAAGTTGTTTGAGATTTCGAGTTCACTTGTTACTTATTACCTTTGTTTTGTGAATTGGATTGTTATGGCTGACATTGAGTTAAGTTGTGAATGAATAACTTGAGCTTTTCATTGTTTACCTCTATTTCACATCGTTGAATGAAGTTGAGAATGGAAGAGCTCAATAGAACTTGTTAATGTAAGAATTTGATTAGAACCAATTCTAGGATTTACACACATTCACTAATCATCCTTGGAAAAATACGACTTGGGACTCCTTACTACAAATCTATTCTTTAGCTTTAATGGATTCCAATCTTTATTAATTTGGAGCGCCTCGTGACATGGAAAAAGGCCGACACTAGGCTACTCGCGGAGAAGGCCGGAAGTTGGGTTCGGGTGAGCCATATTCTGGATGGCCTAGATCACCCAAGCTAGCGGAGCCAGAGCGGAAGATTCGGACCAAGACGAGCTGAACCAGAGCAACGGAACTGGACCATAAAAAAGTCAACTCTGTTGACTTATGTGGTCCAAGCGCTCGAAATGATTCCAGGCGCTCGAAGCCTTAATGTGGTTCGGGCGCTCGGAACCCTTCCGGGCGCCTGGAACCTAAATTTTATCAGCGATGATGTGGACGTTGACCGAAGCATCGAGGATAAAGTTTTATCCCCTCCCAGGCACCCCGAACCCTTCCAGGCATCCAAAACAGTGCTATAAATATAGCACTGATTTTAACAGTTCATTCAATAACTTGTAATCTAGTTATTTCACTTCTAGTTTTTCTTCTATGCTATTAACGCTGTAAGAGGCTACTCCGCCCGAAGGAGATCTTCAGATAGTGCGCTTCATTCTCCTTGGATTAACAATCTTCTAATTGCAAACCAAGTAACTTCTTTGTGTCTATTTTCTTTTTATTAGTCTCTTTCTTTTTAATTACAAGTGTTCTTTATTTAGTTATAAGCCGAGAAAGGGTTGGTTTATTTTTGTAGGGCAATTCACCCCTCCCCTTTTGCCGGCCTCCAAAGGGACCAACAGATTAAACCTTAATTGACCTAGGTTATATAATTAACCTAAGTATAAATGATTGAAGCCTAAGTTCATTCCCTTTATTTCCTCCTCACTCCGCCCGATCTCCCTCCAAACTCTCCTCTTCATCACCCGATGCCACCGCCGATGTCACACCACCCGTTGCTGTCGTTGGTGAAGTCCTAATGTCACAGCTACCTCGTGAGCACCTTCCTCTTCCCCGACGCCAAATGTCGATTGGCGATGTGCCCTAATGCCGGCACAGATTCTTCATCTTCGACCTTGAGCGGTGCCCTAGCACTGATCGACGTTGTTAAGCCCTAACCTCATGGTCTCCTCCGGATCCACCACTGCTGATGGCCGAGCACCCGAGCTCCTTTTCGGTCGTGCCCTAGATTTCGTTTCTGCCACCCGACCGCCCTCGCATTGCCACCTCCATGCCATCGCCGGCTGTGGTGTGAGCCACCGCATCTCAATCTTCTCCGGTCTTCACTGCCGCCTACCTTCCTCCTAGAGCCGACGCTGTCGATTACCACATACCACTGCCGATCGAGAGGTGGGGTGCCACTGCTCTACCTCTAGCTGTTGCCGAGGAAACATCGCTGGTGCTAAATGGAGAAGCAGGACAACCATCAAGAGGAGATCTCTATCCCCTCAGTTGTGTCTGGGATCATCATCGAGTTGCTGCAGATCCGAGTGGAGAGCTTCTTGTTCATTGTAGCTACACTTGAGATCTCCACCGAGTAGCTGCGGATCAAATTGAGGTAACAAAACTAAACCTATGCAGATAGTGAGTAGTGCTTAATTGTTAATCTTGGATTTGACTAGGATTTTGAGTTGATTAATCTATACTTAGTTGTTAGGGTGGGATTGATTTGGTGATGCAGTAGTTTTGGAATGCGATAACATGTCGATGATGGAGATTTGATTTCATGATATGTTGTGGTTTGGTTAACTAGTAATTGGTTACTAAGATCATAATCAAATTTGAGTTAATTGAAATTGAGGTGTTATTTTGAGGAGATTAATAGTTATTCCTGTTGTTGATTTCAGTTAGGATAGAAGTTTTTTTGATTAAGTATCAATCAATGGGTAGATGATGACAACTTGGAATCAAAATTGTTAAAAAAGTTGATTAACCTTTAAGTACTAGGGTTAAGCGATGATTGTGTTTCGATTAGGGCTACCTTAATTGGTTTAGAGATTGGTTTAATTATTTGATTCATGTGAGAGTAGCTAAATAATATATATTGACGCAGGACTCTAATTTGGGGCGAGCAACACGACATGGATTTTATTCTGATACGATCGACAGATAAAGGCAGGTACTTCCTGGTTTGTCTCTTTAGTACAATGATCTTAGTGCATGAACTATATATTCGGATAGTTACGGTATTTATCTTGACTTCACTCGTTTTTTTCCTATGTTTGATGTTTATCCACTCGATCTTTGAGCTACTTGTTTCTATATCTATACAGTCTCTCGATATCATCTATGATATTTAACAGATACTGGATATCATGCTTATTATGTTCATGCACTATCTGTCTATTACCCGCTGAGTCTTACTACTCATCACCCCGTAAACTGGTTTATTTCGCCAAGTAGTAGGTAAAGGATTTATGGTCGCCTGGAGATCCTGTCCGCCAGTCTCATGTCACATCGAGCGACTTCTATCGTTATTGCTTCCACTCGCATTATTGGTTTTGTACTGGTATTTGTATTATGTACCTACTGTATGGTTTTCCGGACTTGTGGTGTCCTTTATTTCAGTTATGAACTTGTTGTGTCAAGTCGGGTCGACTCACAGCTAGTTGTATTATTTTTTTATGTTTTGTTTATGTCTTCCGCTATGTTTTTAATACAGTCGTGTGGGCTGCTTACTATACAACTGTGTGCTTATGTTCTTTTTGTTCCAGTCGTGTAGACTGTGTGTATAACTGTGTGGTTGTGTTTTATATCCAACCGTGTGAGTTGTTGTTGGCGTGTGAGTAGCCTTGGGCAATGTATACTGGTTTCATTTGTCACTGCTACGGGGGAGGTGTTGTCCGATTTTCATCAAACAACCTTACTCTCAGGGCGTGACATAGAAAGTATCCAAGAAGTATAAAGGAGTGATCCACTAACAAATCATACACTATAGAAGAGAAACTATGAGTTACGGACCATGTTATATTGGTTTGCATTGTCCCTCTTGTATTCTTCTAACTCAATGAAGAGGAGAACCAAGCAAAATCAACGAATAGCTATTCAACCCCCTGTAGCTATACTTAACGGTCTTAACTCTATATTAGATTTTGTGTTCTGTTTGGAATGGTTCAATTTTAACATTACGTTGTGCATACATAAATTTAAACATAGTTACTAAAGGCGCTCGCCTAGCTACGCCTAAGCACAAGGTGCGGCCAGTCGAGCCTCTTGTGCTTGTGCGGTGCGCCTTATGAAAGGAGGAAAAAATCCATCTTGAGGAAATTGATAAAGATTCAGCTATACAAATCTGAAATATAAAATCATGATGATAATGATATAATTGAGAAAGATAATAAAGATTTTGATGATTTAAATATTTAAAGTTTTTTAAAAAATTCAAATTATGCGCGTAACATATTTATTTACTAGTGAATTTTATATTTATATTATTGTTTAATATTTTATGGAATATGATTTTGTTAATGAAATATTTTAATAGAAATTCTCTATATATGTTTAAATTGTAAACATTTATACATAGAACTTTACTTTGGTAAGGCGTGTGCCTCATCTTACGCTATGCACCTCGAGGCCCATAGTGCGTATGCGCTTTTGAACGACTCACGCCTTAAATAACTATAAATTTAAATAATAATAATATTATCTTAATTCATCTAGGTATATTTTGTAGCATGGCAAGGTGTCAAGTGTTGACATGACGTGATACTTATCGACATTAACACAGTAGCACATTGTAGGTGTCTACTAGTATTAATTTTGGTAATTTATTAGTACGATACAATACAAAAATTTAAAACCACTTTCCCATCTATTGGTGCAGAGTGCACCAGAATCAAACCTGAGTTTTGATGTTGTCAAAGGTTCAAGTTAAATCCTGTTGTGATCTAATAAGTTGACCAAGTGTGTAGGCTGTTTACTCAACCTGGAGAAAATCTTAGCAGATTATGGAAGCCAGGCAGAAAGTCCAAGTGGGTCGAGAGGACCCGACACTTGGCAGGGAAGCTCTATAGTTCTGGAGGATTGTAGATCAAGAGAAAGTCCTGGTGAGCCAATCCGATGCTAAGCGGTAAAGCCCAACAGGTCTGGAGGACCAATGTTTAGCAGGTAGGTTGAGGTAAGCAACTGGAGGAAGTGACAGTGAGGTCGTGTTCCGGAAAGGAACAAAACCTAAGTTGTTGATCCAACTGAAGAAACCGGGAAAGTTTCCAAGTTGAGATCAAGATAATGTTACTGTCTATTACTACTCATGCATCTTTTTACTGTGCTAACCTTTGTTTTGCAGAGAATTGTCTAACTTTGTTTACAAGGAAGGACTTGATCGGTCGACCAAACACGAAGATTGGTCGACCAAACAAGGCTAACTCATAGCAGAGACTAGTTCAAACCAAAGCAAAGCAGAGTCCGATTGAAGTCTGATCGGTCGACCGAACCAGAGGATCGGTCAACCAAACCGTAATGATGCGGCACAGATCAGATCGATCAGAAGCAAAGATGGAAGCCTGGATGATCAGTCGACCGAACCATGGGATCGGTTAACCGAACAATCATCACATTAAAGGCATATTAATGAAGAATCTCAACGAATAGGGAAAGTTCACCGTTCAGTCGACCAAAGCATTAATGTCATCAATGCCCGAAGATCGTATCTCAGCGAAGAAGGAAGGGAGCGGGTTCAGTCAACCGAACTCGAGGATCAGTCGACCGAACGGTAACGATTCCTATAAAAGTGGAGCTCGAGGTCCGAGGCTGAGTATATGTTTCCCGTTGATCCGTATACAAAGCTGTTGTTCGTGCTACTACTACATCTTCATAGGCAAGCTACTAGTCCAAGAAGTGCCCAACAAGTTGGATCCTTATTCTTCTGTTGGTATAATTTTTATGAGCTTGCATTGTACTTATCTTCTAGTAAGATAATAGGCTATTACTATCTTATATCTTTTATTGTACGAATTGCTTCTTTCCGAAGGTTTCGGAAAGAAGAAGTATAATGAATTGCCCAACGATGCGATCAAGGATCGTGTGTCTTAGAATAGGAGTCGACCTACACTCCGAACCAAATAACTGAAACGTGTATTTCATTTTCCGCTGCACTACTCTTGTTTTTACTTTACAAAAAAAAAAGTTTTTAATATGCGATATTCACCCCCCTCTATCGCTTTCTATCGATCCTTCAATTAGTATCAAAGTCTGGTAGCTCTGAAATTACTTAACTGTTTTTCGAGCAATTTTAAAAACTTTTTATTTTTCTTTAAAAGTATTTTCTTTAATTCTTAAGTATTATTTTTTATTTTTTATCTCGCACTGCTAATCCCAAGATGAAAGTCTTGGAAATTCAATTTGTTAATTTCCTTGTGCAAGAATGTCATTGTTATATCAAGAAGGGCGAAGCATCTATGACCCTCCACAGTACAATCAAGTCTACTTCAACTGTTGGAGGCGAGGAATGGAATCTTTCGTAAGAAGTGAGAGTTTTGACAACTGGATTGCCTTGAAACAACCCTCTCAAAACTCAGAAGCTAACACAAAGATAACGAATATTTTAATTAGTGTTTTGCCTAACAAAATTGTATGTCTGCTAGAAAATTACAAAAATGCATTCGAGTTGTGGACCCAATTGATCCGAGCTTCACGAGACTCCGTCGAAGCTAGAAGATCATGGAAAGAGTGAGTTCGAATCTGGAGAGCTATCCTCAGAGCCAGACCTAGAAGAACAAGACCAAATCAACTTCATCGCACTAATGGCTGAGGAGGAGGCCGATGGATCCGAACTTGAGTCAGAACAAGTGTCCAAGCCTGAATTCGAGACAGCAATCAATGGTCAAGGGAGAGAATCCTAACGAGAATTCAAAAGGTAATATTGTAAATACAAAATTTAAAGATCACATAACATGTTTTAAGTGCAGTGAAAAAGAGCATTACAAAAGTAAATGTCCAAAGAACCGATCCGCACAACCGAAGACAAAAGAGGAACCGATGCCTGGAGTCCAAAAAAAAGAAGGAACACATAGAGTGTTTCAAATGCAAAAGAATGGGTCACTACAAATTTCAATGCTCGAAAAGAAAACCCAAGGATCCAAGGGAGTAATTAAGATAAATAAATTTAAATTACATGAAAATTTACATGCTTTAGATTTTTCTTGTTTGGATTGTAAAATGAATTTTAAAAAGCATGAAAATTCTACATTAACATTGCTTAACAAAAATAACTTAATTAATACAAAGTTAACTAATTCAAATTTAACAAATATTGATCAAATCAACCCCAACCTTAATCAAAACCTAGATTCAATTAATCTAAATCCATTTATTCAAGATAATTTAAAATTAATTCAATATGGCAATTATCCAAAATTAATTAATAACAAACAAAATTTAACTAAGAATTTAGAAAATACATTGTCCACTAATAAAAGTCAAAATTCTACTTTAAGATTAAATAGCAAAGAAAATAATGGTGTGTTTGATTTAGACATGTTCCATTTTCATTTTCTAAAAAACGTACATTTTCTAGAAAATATAAAATGATTTTTTATCATTCTCTATTTTTTCAGAAAATGTTATCTATTTTTTTAGAAAACAGACATGGAAAATGTAAACCGAACACCATTTTTCAAAAACACACGTTTTTCAAAAAATAAAAATGAAAAACTTGCAAACCAAACGCACCCTAAGTTTTTAAAATTTAAAATTCAAAGTTAAGAAAATTAGAAAAGCAAAATAATTTCTTGAAAAATAAATTGATAAATTAGAAAGCATTATTAACAATTTTATCAACTCACAAAATCTAGATCTAGGTTACAAATCAAAACCAAATTTAAAACAAAACTTCCACAACTCTAATTATAATCATGTACCCTTCAATTATGAAACTACTTATTAATAATAATAATAATAATATCAATAATAATAATAATAATAACAATAATTATTATAAAACAATAATAATAACAATAACAACAATAAAACAATAATAATTATTATAAAATAACAACAATAATAATAAAACAACAACAACAATAATAATTATAACAACAATAATAAAACAACCACAATAATAAAACAACAACAATAATAAATAATATGATTTGTTTGGATTGATTGATTTGTCATGATCATGCTTACTTACCTGTTATATATCATGTCATGCATTCTCTCCTTATCATGTTAATTTAGAATGGTTAATTATAAAAGGTTTACCAAACCCTAACAACATAGCATCGAAATGGATTGGGATGATAGTACGTCAAGAAAGTTTTGTCGAAAGCATGTCTAGGTTGAATCTTGTATATTCTACCTGGTGCACCAGACTTAGCGGACCTGACAGTCAAACATGGGCTAGTTAGACCAAACCTACTATTAAACTTTTTGGACAGAACTATTTTGGAAAGTATTCACAAAGTGATCCACTGTCGATACACAAAAAGGTCATATGTCTCGCCACTAACTGAAAACTTATCCTTAGGAAGTTTGCTTGATTAACCCTAAGTTTGAATCTAACATAGGTTGAACAACCTTTTCAAAATTCTTAATAATTTAAACCTAATTAACTTAATTTAAACTTAGCTGAAGTAACTAAATAAGTTAAAACTTTAAATAAAAAATTAATTAAATTCATTAAAATTTAATTAAAACTATAATAAATTAAAACTTAAAACGTAATTCAAAATTAAAATCATTTAAAACTTAAATTAATTAAACATTAACTTAATTAGAACTTAAATAAAGGCAAACTAAATCAACTTTAAATTCAAACTAAATTAATTATTAACTATTAACTAATCAATTAATCTAATTAAACTTAATCAATTAATAAACTATATTAATCAACTTAATGCATTCAATATCAATAATTAATCTAAAATTAACAATTATTCAATCTCAAGGGAATTTCAACTAAAACAATCACATTGCTTAATTAAATCTAAAACTGATTAATTAACCGAAAGTCTAAACCTTAATTCAAAATCCAATTAATGAATGAATCAATAAATAATAAAAAAAACTAAATTAAAATTTAAATAAAATTTAATTTAAATTAATAAATAATTAAACTTAATTTAAATTTAAATTAATTATAACTTAAAGTTAAATGAAAATTTAATTAAAAATTTAAAATTAAAACTTAAATGTAAATTTAATTTAAAAATTAAAAATATAAACTTAAACTTAAATTAAAGTAATTAAAACTAAATTAATTATAAACTATTAATCAATTGCTAAATAATTTTAACTTAATTAAATTAATAATTAAACTTTAAAAACAATACACATAATATTTAATGAATTTCAACTTTAATCAACAAATAAAGTACTTTAACTTTAAATAAAATTAAATTAACTATCATCCTATTTAAATTTACTATAATAATTAAAATTAAATTACATCTAATTCTTAAACCAATTAATAATCATTAAATTAGAAATCAACTTAACTAACCTTAAATTAATTCTTAATTAATTAACTATCTTTAACAATTAACCTTAAAATTTCTAAACTAAACATAAGTTAATAAATAATATTAATTTAGTTAATTCACAAAATAATAATGTTTCCATTAACTTAATCTTAATTTAAAATAATCTAAGTTCACTTCAAACTCAATTTTAACTCAATTCAAATTACAACTCAAAATCAATAAAGTTATCTCACACAATTATAGAATTTCCATATTTAAAAATTTAGAATTGGCGAGATGCTAAGAAAATTAAAACTATTTTTTGAAAATATATTTGAAAACTTATAAATCTATTTTTCTTAAAAAGATTTTCAAAATTTTGATTGATGATTGATGATTGATTGGGTGTATTATATATTATTATTATTATTATTAATCACCACTTAAGTCTTTAGATTTTAAAGTCAACCATGACACGTATAGGCATGTCTTCCTTGTGGGTAACAAGGATATTCAAAAGAGTATCTGGTTAAGAGGGAGAGACTATATTGAAATATATATTTTTTAAATAGATTCAAAATAAAATACTTTTGAAAAAACATTTTTATCTTCAAAAGAGTTTTGAAATGTCTTGACTTCAAAATATTCTCCATTAAACGTAGTTCAAGCATTCTCTTTTAGAAACATATTCTTCAAAATCATATTTTTAGAAACATTTTGCAAAATCATAGTTTGAAATATACTTTAAAAATTCTTTGAAAATGATGGTTGATAAAAATTCTTTACGAATCTTTTTGAAAATTATTTTTCCTTGACAAATACTTTTGAAAATCACTCTTACAAAATTACTAAAAAAAAATTATTTTAGAAGCATCTTATTTTTGAAAAAAATATTTTGAGTCTTGAAATATCTATTTTAAAAATATTCTTGAAAGATTTTACTTAGTGAATTCTTTGAAAATTCCTTGAAAACATTTTTGAAATTAGCTTAGAAATATTTTTTCAAAAGCATCTTGAAAATATTTGAAAATGATATTGCAAAATGCTTGAAAATTTCTTCAAAATAATTTTTGAAATTATGAACAATTATTTTTCAAAATATATTTTATTTATGTTCATTTTAAAATCCATATCTTTTAGAAGTTTCAAATTCACACTTTCCTAGCTATTTTGTTTCTAAAGTTCATTACTTATTGTTCATGTTTCCCCTATTTTTGATGTGTGTCAAAGGGGGGGAGATAGTGAATACAGGGGGAGTTGTTTAACTCAAGGGGAGAGTTAAATACTTATTTACTTATTTTTGCATATATTAACTTAATTGTGAATCTTAGTTGTCAAATATCAAAAATTGGGAGATTCTTTATACAAGGTGCACCAGAATCGAACCTGAGTTTTGATATTGTCAAAGGTTCAAATTAAGTTTTATTGTGATCTAACAAGTTGAGTGTGCAGGCTGTTTACTCAACCTGAAGAAAGTTTTAGCAGATTGTGGAAGCCAGGCAGAAAGTCCAAGTGGGTCGAGAGGACCCGACATTTGGCAGGGAAGCTCGATATGTTTAGAGGGCTGTAGATCGAGGGAAAGTGCTGGTGAGCCGATTCGATGCTAAGCGGTAAAGCCCAAACAGATTTGGAGGACCAATGTTTGGCAGGTAGGTTGAGATAAGCAACTGGAGGGAGCGACAGTAAAGTCGTGTTTTGGAAAGGAACAAACCCTAGGTCGTTCATCCAACAGAAGAAACCGAGAAGGTTTCCAAGTTGAGATCAAGACAGTGTTACTGTATATTAACTCATGCATCTTATTACTGTGTTAACCTTAGTTTTGCAGGGAATTGTCTAATTATGTTTTGCAGGGAACGACTTGATTAGTCGATCAAACACAGAGCTCGGTCGACTAAACAAGGCAAACTCAGACCAGAGACTAGTTCAAACCAAAGCAAAGCCGAGCCCGATCAAAGCCTGATCGGTCGACCGAACCTCAATGATGTGGCACAGATCAGATCGATCAAAAGCAAAGATGGAAGCCTGGATGATTGGTAGACCGAACAAGAGGATCGGTTGACGTAGCAATCATCACATTAAAAGCGCATTAATGAAGAATTTCGACGAACGGGGAAAGTTCACCGTTCAGTCCACCGAACAAGGTGATCGGTCGACCAAACCATTAAATGTCATCAATGCCTGAAGATCGTATCTCAGCGAAGAAGGAAGGGAGAGGGTTCAGTCGACCGAACCCAAGGATCGGTCAACCGAACGATAACAATTCTTATAAAAGTAGAGCTCGAGGTCCGAGGCTGAGTATCTGTTTCTTGTTGATTCGTGCTACATCTTCATAAGCAAGCTATTGCTCCAAGAAGTGCCGACAAGCTGCATCCTTATTCTTCTATTGGTATAATTTTTATTAGCTTGCATTGTACTTATTTTCTAATAAGATAGTAGGTTGTTACTATGTAACATCTTTCATTGTACAAATTGCTTCTTTCCGAAGATTTCAGAAAAAAAAGAATTATAGTGAATTGCCCAATGGTGCAATCAAGGATCACGGGTCTTAGAGTAAGAGCTGACCTAGGCTCCGAACCAAGTAATCGAAACATGTATTTCATTTTCCGCTACACTACTCTTGTTTTTACTATACGAAAAGAAAGAGTTTTTAACGTGCGATATTCACCCCTCCCCTATCACTTTCTATTGATCCTTCACCATCTATATTCTCTTCTATAAGCTAAATCAAGGAATATTTATATTTTAATCCTTGTTTGTTCTAATCATACATTAAAATCTCGTGCACATTTCGTTCCGCTCACAGACCAGCACACCTCGAGTGTCGATGCACCCCGAGGCGGACACGTCGTACGCTGACCGGTGACGCATCCGGACACATCGCGCAAACCGAAACATAGTGGCGGTCAGTGAAGGTTTTAATTTAATTAAATAACTTATGT
This sequence comes from Zingiber zerumbet, assembly GCA_037833815.1. Taxonomy (NCBI): domain Eukaryota; kingdom Viridiplantae; phylum Streptophyta; class Magnoliopsida; order Zingiberales; family Zingiberaceae; genus Zingiber; species Zingiber zerumbet. The sequence continues at coordinate 6,212,487 of JBBMJZ010000010.1, read as the reverse complement.
TAATAGTTTTAATTAACTCCAATTGAAATAATTTAGATAGGTTTAATTAAAGTCTAATAAAAGTATTCCATTAATTTAATAGATACATATTTAAAATATAGATTTTTTTATTTTTAGTTAATATATTTTATATTTAAAACATATTGAAACTATGTTGGCATGGCATGATACAGTACCCAAACTGTATCATTCCGATCCGAAACTGAAATCTCGGCTCGAGATTTTAACCCATGGTTCTAATTTCTGCAATTGTTATTTTATTAATTTTTAAACCAAATGCACCATTAAAGCAAAAAAAAAAAAAAAAAGTTGCTAAAAGTCTAGATACGAATAATAATTTTATTGAAGTTTGGAAGCATTTAGGAGATCAAAGTGTAATTTATTAAAAATAAAATTATTAAATAGAATTTTGAGAATCAAGATGTCTAAAAATAGAAGAAAAGTTATTCTTTACCTATAAATAAGAATAAGGTTGATAAGTAATTTTGCTATAATTGTAGAGTTTAATTTAATGAATCATGTTATGAAACTCTAGGAATGATTTATTAATTGAAGAGTAAGAGATAATAACAATTTCAAAAAATCAATTTGGTATCATGATTAGACAAGTGTGGAAGATCATATGTTATTTTCTTGTAAGAAAAATGTATAAAAAGTCAATAATACTCTTCAAACAACTATCCTACAAATGTAGAAAAAGTCAATAATAGTATTCAGAAAACTATAGTTGTGAGTGATGATATAGTGGTGAGCTTCAGAGAAAACTTGAATATCTAGAATAATTATATTGATATGATAAAGTATACGTATCATAATGGTATTACAACTATTAGAGCTACTAGGAAGGTGACAAATAATTTTCTATATTTTTGAGTTTACATTAACAATCAACTCCAAGCCTCAATATTTTTATATTAGTATTAAATGCACAAACTAATCATATTTAACATAAGCTCCCTTAGTGTATTTTTTGTAAATGTTACTATGTTACTTGATAAGTGTGATTAAACTAAATTTGAAGGTTGAATTGTGAACAAATGCATTAGAGAAAGAAAGCTTTCGAGATAAGAAGAGGAAAAACTTGTAATGTCAACAACAAGAAAAAATGATGGAATAGTTAAGATGGATAATCATCAAATCCCCATTAGTCTTGGTGTCTTGAAAAATATAAAGTGGGGGGCATATTTGCACCATGGTGTCGCGGTAGGACATCTAGATTATCTCCCAAGCATCCGCGGTTAGAACCCCAGTTACGGCATATTTACAGGAATTTTTCCTCCAAATTGGGGTTGTAGTCAAAGGATGCTGGGCTTCTGGGCTGGCCGCCGCGTGCGCTTCCCGATTTACCCTGGTGGCAGGTGGGAAACTTCCGTGGGACCGGGCCGGTCATCCCCAGAGATAGTCAATGAGACTAATAAAAGGATATAGAAAAGATGTTAAACAAGAGCAGGTTTTAGAGACTTGTGTGATCATCCCGCTTAGGTTGAAAGAAAATGTTATAAGAATGTAGTATGATTCACTATACTTTATGGATCAGAGTGCGAGTGATAGGTTATTAAGAAGCACAACAACATACTAGATGTATTAAACAAAAAATAAATAAATACTAGGATGTGTGAAATTAAAAGATAAATATAGATATATATATTCAAGAGCAATCTTTGGTATTAATCCAATAGACAATAAAATGAGAAAAATAGATTCGCATAAAATGGACTAATTCAAAGATGACCAATATGTTCTCTAGCAAGGTTGAAGCTAAGGTTTAAAATTTCGACATGTGTCAAGATTTCGGTCTCAGATCGGAACGATAAGGTTTCGGTATCATATCATGTCGTGCCAATACAGTTTCGGTATTTTTTATTTATCTATAGTAATTATAAGATAAATATGTTTATGGTGTATATAAAAATAAGTTG
>JBBMJZ010000010.1:6146401-6157035 GCA_037833815.1 Zingiber zerumbet | reverse complement strand
GATGATCTATTAGTGGATATTTGTTTTGATGATCTATTATTTGGGTTTGTCGTTGATGGTGACATAGTGAGTGTCATGTGTGATATTTATGGATTTAGTGACTCGTAGTAGGTGATCAGATTTTAGACTTGTTGTTGGTGATCTTATGGTTGAGAATGTCTGTTATACAGACATTATGAGTTCTTGGTTTTACCATTTAGGCTTACAGTGCCTTAGATGTTTTCATGGACTCGATGTTTTTGGTATTCCTTGAATGTTTGGATCAGTTTTCATTATCTTTATTGACTATGTTGTGATCTATTCCCGATTCGAGTTGAATCACGTACACCATCTTTGCATACATCTATATGTGAAGTGTTACTGGGACACATTGTCACTAGTAGGGGTATACCATTGATCTACAATAGATAGAGGTTATTACCAGTTGGGAGTAGTCATAGTCTATACAGGAGACTCGTAGTTTCCTTGGTTTGGTCAGATATTACAAATGGTTCATTGAGGGTTTTCTCTCTCATTGTTATGCCACTGACATGCCTGACTAGGAAAGACGTGAAGTTCACGTGGTTAGAAGCCTGCGAGACCAGCTTCCAGGAGCTAAAGCAGAGATTAGTGTCGGCACCAGTTTTGATTTTACCTTCTGGAGAGGATGGATTCGTACTCTACACCGACGCTTCTCTATAGTTTGGGCATTGTTTTGATGCAGCACGACAGGATAGTCTCTTATGCTTCTTGTTAGTTGAAGGAGCATGAGAAGAACTACCCAGTACTTGATTTGGAGCATGCCACTATTATCTTTGCTTTGAAGATTTGGCGGCATCATCTGTATGGTATTACGTTTGAGATTCTCACAGGTCATAAGAGTCTCAAATATCTTTTCACTCAGAAGGAACTCAATCTCCAGCAAAGGAGATTGATGAAATTCCTGAAGGATTATGACTATACCATTAGCTACCACCCAGGAACAGCTAATGTGGTTGCCCATGCACTTAGTCGGAAGTCCAGAGTGACTTTAGCGTGCCATCGAGTTTTGGTCACGGACTTGATTCAGGATTTCTCCGAGTTGGGCCTTGAGGAGCAGGGACAGACAAAGCAGGGTATTTTGGTTACCATGGTTGCTCAGTCATCGATCAAGACGAGGATCCAAGAGGCCCAGGCTAGTGATCAGCGCTTACAGTCCATTGGCAGCCAGATAGCTTCCAGGCAGCAGACGGAGTTCACCTGAGATGACAAGGGTATTATTTATTTCTGAGATAGGTTATACGTACCTTAATCTCACTCGGTCTTGGAGGAGTTACTTCAAGAGGCTCATAACTCTCTATTTGCTATCCACCCAGGTGGAACACGCATGTGTCGAGATTTGAGGCATTCCTATTGGTGGAACGGTATGAAGAAAGGCATCGCGGAGTTTGTAGCTAGATGTCTAGTCTATCAGCAGGTGAAGGCTGAGCACCAGAGACCTGACGGATTACTTCAAAGGATTCCGATTCCAGAGTGGAAATAGGAGCACGTCACTATGGATTTTATGGTGGGATTTCCTAGGATATGACGAGGCCATGACGCGATTTGGGTGATCGTTGACCGATTAACCAAATCTGCACACTTCTTAGCGATCCCGGAAGACCGATTCTCTAGATTAATTGGCAGAGCTGTATTATCGAGAGATCATCAGATTGCATGGTGTTCCTTTGAGTATTATATCGGATAGAGACCCATGGTTCATGTCCCGATTCTGGCAGAGTCTGTAGTAGGCCTTGGGTACACAACTCCGTTTCAGTACCGTATTCCATCCGCAGATAGATGGACAGTCAGAGCGGACCATCCAGACATTAGAGGACTTGCTGAGGTCTTACGTTATGGATTTTGGAGGCAGCTGGAGGACCACTTGCTATTGGTAGAGTTCGCCTACAATAACAACTATCATTCGGCTATCCAGATTGCACCGTTTGAAGCGTTGTACGGTAGACCTTGTCGGACACCCACCCTCTGGGAGGAGGTTGGGAGGCCCAGCTGCTTGGACCTCAGAGAGCTCAGCAGGAGGCAGAGTTGGTCCACACTATCAGACAGAGAATGTCAGAGGCGCAGGACTGCCAGAAGAGTTATGCTGATCGGAGACGCAGACCCCTGGAGTTCTCTATTAGTGACCATGTATTCCTGAGAGTCTCACCCACGAAAGAGGTGAAGAGATTTGGCCTTCGAGGTAAGTTAGCTCCACGTACATTGGGTCTTTCTAGATCTTGGAGAGGATTGGAGAGGTAACTTACCGTCTGGCACTACCACCGGCTCTGGCAGGCATTCACGATGTATTCCATGTGTCAATGCTGAGGAGATACATAGCTGACCTAGCACATATTCTGTCAGATATACCAGTTCCCATTCAGTCTGACATTACCTACGAGGAGGTTCTGATACGGATTCTAGGCCACAAAGAGTATCAGCTGCGGAACAAGACTATCCGGTTGGTTAAAGTCGGATGGCAGTATTATTCTGATGAGGAGGCTACCTGGGAGCTCGAGGATACGATCCGAGCTTGATACCCCCATATTTTTACTTGAGGTATGTGGGTTAATTTCTGTTCAGCATTTATACTACTTATCTGTTGCTGGTACTTGCTTATGGTAATAATGAAAATTTGGGGACCAAATTTTTACCAGTGGGGGAGAATGTAAAATATCATAACTCAAATAATGAGGTTTAATAGATAAATAACCTTAATGGAATTTTCAAGAAATTTTAGAAATTTTCTGAGAATTTTTCAGAGCCCGTATGCCATAGGTTAAGGGGATAAATTATAGGGCTAGGGGAAAGCCTGTTTTAACTACCCTATTTGAATGAGGAAAAGTTTAATTTCTTTTTCTTTTTTTTCTTTTTTTTTTCTTTTTCTTCTCCCGTCATCGAACCCATGCCCGACTCTTCCTCTCTTCTCTTCTCCTCTTTGTTTTCCCCCAACCTGACGGCGCCGCTTCACGTTTCATCTTCTCCCACGCGAACAAAACCTTGGCAAAGGAGGAATCCAGGCACTTCTTCTTCCCCTTCCTCTTCCTCTCACCAAACCCTTCTCCTCTTCACGCGATCGCCAACCACTACAAGCCGAAGCTAGGTCACGACGTCGCCGATCCCCACGACCACCAGCATTTTGTTAGTATACATCGGTTTTAGTATTGTGAATTGGTCTGTGTTTGGAGTTTGATTCGTGGTGTTTCGCTTTCGATATCTTGTGGTTGTGTAAGCCTAATTGGCTAGTAAACTTTAGTTGAGGATTGTGAGTTTCTCTTTATTTTTCCACTGTGCTTATTTCTAGCCATGTGAGCTGTTATTTAACTACGTGGTTGTGCTCATTTCATTTTTGTCCAGCCGGGTAGGCTGAGTATATTAAACTACGTGTGATGTTGTTTCTATTTGTGCATATATTCAAGCCGAGTGTGGCTGATGTATATTTTGTATGTTTTAATGCTTCAGATTGTCAACCATATAGGGGAGATGCTACTGAAATTTCTTCTGGCAGGGACTCCTCTGGGGGCGTTACAATAAAAAAAAATTAGGTGCCCCGGCCTGGGAAGGCCCCACCCGGACCGAACTGCGAACGCCACCAAAATTGCCCATTGGGTTGACGACTAGCTCCACATATCACCGGAGATCCTTTTAGCGTGCTTTGTCCTCACTCGCACACACCCTAGAAAACTTCCCAGAAGGTCACCCCCATCCTCAGATTTCTCCAAGCCAAGCATGCTTAACTTTAGAGTTCTTAAGTTTGGGCTTCCGAAAAGGAAGGTGCACCTTGGTGATATGGATAGTACCATCAAACCTTTTAAGTCATACTTAACCAGAATCTCAGAACCGGGGTATTACATAAACAATGACATCGGAAGCTAGTCGAGATCAAGATCAAATATGGATTTATTTGATACAAAGAAGAAAGAATTCGAATAGCCATAATCATGATGATTATTGGAGAATTCGAAAAGTCATCATAATGATAATTAATGAAGAAGTTGAAGAGTCATCATAATGAATGTCATAAATGAAGAATTTATGAAGGATATAACTCTTCATCTTTCTAATTAATGAAAATCATAAATGATGAATTTATTGAGAACTTAACTCTTCGTATTCCTTGGAGGCTATAATTAAGTAGCCATCCTCGGAAAGATTCAAGAGAAGAATTCCTTCTCTCGATTTCTCCCTTATCAACTTCTTCTTCATGGACCTTCCATTGGAAGAGGTCGGTAGTGTTTCTAAGACTTTGTTGATCCAAGATGCTAGCACCTAACGGATCGTATCAAGTTGTGATCTAGTGCACGTGGATATCGCTAGAGGAGTCACACGTGGGGCTCTTATCTATCTATCTGCCTGTGATATCATTCACACTTATCGAGGACTCGAGGTATGTTTTATATTATTTTGTGTAAAACTATATGTATCACGAAAAGATCTATAATTCATTATATGTCTTCCGTTGTGCTCCAAACTTGACAGGCTTGTGAAGGGGAGTTATAGAGGACTATATGTTGGGCACATGATAGAAGTCTTAATAGGTGATGGATGATGGAATGTTAGGTATGTAAAAGAAAGTCATAATAGATCATAGAGGACTGGATGTCAAATATATGATAGAAGTTTAGGCAAATTATAAAGGACTAGATACTTGGTAAGGGATGAAGTCCCGATGAGTCAAGGGTGAAAAGATACTAAGAAAAGTTGGCATCATAGAAAAGAGAATTCTAGATAGCGAAAGTCCTTGTAAGTCGAGCTCGAGTTATTATAGGCATACGACGAAGCTGTAGAGACTTGGGATCTCTTATCATAAGAGAATTCAATGTGAATACTGAATTCAACACTGTGAAAATTATTTTTAGCACTGTGAACAATATTAGTCAACTAGTGAAGTTGACTGAATGAACAATATTTTCAACATGAATAATATTTTCAGCCTAAAATGGATAGAAGGTTATTTAGTTGATTTTGGGAGTCAACTGATAAATTTTCGGACTGAATAGTAGATTATTCAAATCGACTGCTAGTGTTTAGTGATGTTTTCTCAAAATGAACAGAATTTTCAAAAGTTGACTTGAGAAGTCATCACTATCAAAAACAGGTAGATCCGTCAGGTTAACGATCTCCGTATACTGATTCTATAAATATAGAGGGATATAAATATAGATATATAGGTGTTAGGTATATAGTAAGATAATTATAAATCGTCAGATCCTGAGAATTGACTCTTGACCATTATACTAAAAATGTGATACACCTACCATCTGTGCTACGTCCGGGGGTGGGAAGTCAACTCTATCAAGTGGTAAAAGGTGATTCGCTCGCCCCAGCGCCTCCGGCAATTCATCCCTAGACCAACACGGATAAGGTAAATCACGAACGACTACTAGCCATTAATACAGGTAGCCAAGGTATGAGGGAGATATGCTCAAACACGTCATGCCTCTCCTCATGTGCCTTGGCCACCTGCACTAATGACTAGTAGTCATCTATAATTTATCTTCATCATATTAACTTAGGGATGGATTGACGGGGGTATTAGGTGAGCGAATCACTTGTTGATCAATGGACTACAAATAGTCGGCTGCTGATTATTTCATAAAGTGATTAATGAGGATCTCGAATATGTGAGCTTGCTGTTTGCTATAATATTGGTCATATCAAGCACAACAATCGATTGATGATGGAAAAATAATTAACTAATTGTAATCAAGATAAAAGATTGTGGGGTGCTCATTTCTAAATAGATTTTACTCTCCGTCTACAAGAAAATCTTCTTCCTGTTTGAGAATGCAATGCAAGCAAAAGATCGCATGAGTTGTAACATCTTTTATTTTATTATCATGTATTTATATTATTTTTATCCTTTGTTTATTGTTTAGTCATGCAAAAACAGGACTTTGTAAGTGTTTTCTTGCCTCTAAATTCCGACAAAGAGATGTAGTGCATAAAAAAAAAACCAATAATTTGGGACGAATTTGTGACTAATTTTTAAAAACAGTTTGTCGCAAAATAAATTTGCAACAAATTCTGTGATGAAGAATTTTTCATTGCAAAAAAGGTGTCGCCAAACTTTGCGATGTAAACATGCAAATTCATAACAAAATTTGTGACGAATTATATTTTCATCACCAAATTCGTTATAATTTTACAACGAAAATGAAATTCATTACAACATTACCAAACAAAAATCATGGACAAAATTTTATTTGTATCCCAAATTTGGTGACAAATACAATTTTCATTACTAAATCTATGACGAATACGGATTCATCGCAAATCTGCTAATTTTCCAAATCTGGGGTTCATTGCATATTTGTGATACACAATTATTTTATGATAATTTGGGATGAAAATGAAGGGGAGCCTTAGCGCAATGGTAAAGTTGTTGTCATGTGACCAAAAGGTTACGGGTTCGAATCCTGGAAATAGTCTTTTGCAAAAAGCAGGGTAAGGCTGCATACAATGAATCCTTTCCCAGGACCCCGCATGGCGGGAGCTTCATGCACCGAACTGCTCTTTTTTCGGTGATAAAATAATTCATTGTCAAATTCATCTCAAAATGCTAAAATTTTGGCTAGAACCTAGCCATTTCTCTATTCTATCGTGTTAATATAATACATCAACAATCATTTACAAACATGTTTATATAATACATTATATTTAACATATAGATCCAACACATCCTATTTAAACATCCTATTTCACAACATATGTTGGTCCCTTGTGGCCGACAAGAGGTGGGTGAATTGTCTGAAATTAAAAATAAACCTTTCTCCACTTCTCAACCCAAATTAAGACAAACTTGTTTAATAATAAACTAATTAACAAGAAAGGAAGAGGCAGATCTTTTTACTTGTTTTGCAATAAGAGGATTGCTAATCTAAGACGATTGAAGCTCACTAAAATCTCCTTTGAGTGGATTAGGCTCTTATAACATTGACAACTCACAAATAAAGTAGTAGAACAGAAAGAGAATTGATTTACAAATGTTGTTGTCAGAAGAGAAGACCAGAGCTCTATTTATAGCTTGTTGGTTGGTCATCTCCGGACGCTTAGAATGGGTCCGGGTGCCTGGGTATGGATAAAACTTTATCCACGACGACAATGACTCGCTGAAGATAAGTTTACTGGTCTGAGTGCCTAGACTGTGTTGATACGACCCCCTAGACGAGGCACCCCCGGAGGCGCCAAGGGATCCGAGCGCTTGGACTATCTGGGCGCCTGGACCGTTCGGGCACCTAGACTTAGTCCAGGCGCCCTTAACGGTTAACATCTTGTTGATTGTCCAATTTCTTCCTATTCCAGCTTCATTCGCTTGGGTGATTTCAGTCATCCAAAATAAGGCTCACCCGAATATATTTTCCGGCCTTCTTGAGTGATCTTCTACTTTTGCTTCTTGTCCCTCGAAAACGTCGAGCACTTCCTTCTCATCTGCCAACGTATTCTTCCGTAACACCTCGTCCCTCAGATGCACCGAGCCCATCAACTCTCTCTTATGTCGTCCTTCTAGTTAGCTGTGTTTTTCGCTCGACTACTTGTGCTTCTAAGTTCTTGCACACTTAGACACAAGGATCAAACCACAACAGGGTCTAACTTGACATAGTTGATCACGTCAAAACTGCCATGGGATACTTACAATTGCCCCCTTTTTGGTGTGAGCGAACTAAGTTAAGTTAGAGTAAACTGAAAATAAATAACAGTAAAAATAGCAAGTATATGATTTTAAAAAAAATATACCCTCTCCTAGACTTAATCCTATTTCTCCCCATTTGATCACATTAAAAATAGGAGTACTTTTAAAATGACTTGAAAATAAATCTAAAACAATCTCTAAGGGAAAATTGAATAGTTATGGAAAAATTTACTAACATTTGGAAAAAAAATTATAAACTTAAAATGTTGAAAATTGGAACTTTTATAATTAATAATGTAATTTTAGAGAAATAATTTGAAATTATTTTTTAATTAACAAAAAATTTTAAAATTTTTATAACAGTTAAATAGACATATCCAAAGTAGTAATAATTTTTTAAAAAAAAAAACTAAAAATAATTTGAGCTATAATAAATTATTTTCTATAATTTTTTTATAAAAAAATTCTTTAAAATAGTTTTTAAGCTCAAAAAATCTTGAAATCTTTTGTATTATAGCAAGTAAATTTTCAAAAAATAACTTTTAGATAATTTTTAATATTAAAAGATAGAATTTGGATAAATAATTCATATAAAATTCAATAACAGTCTAAATTTTTGAAAATATTTTCTTGAATAGAGAACATGATAACATTTCACATAAAAATGAAGTTTGTAAAAATTACTTTACAAATTATTTTCAATTAAAAATTATAATCTTTTTTAAAAAATTTATAAAAAATAATTTAATGGTCAGAAAAATTTAAAATTTTTCCTATAGATCAGTAATGAAATTCTCTTTCTCAGAGAAATTAATGAAAAAGTATAACATGTATAAAAATTTAGTTTAAACATGATTTTAGAACCAAAAATAGGTTCCTTCCAATCGAATTAATGAAAAACCTTTTAGGGATATATTTTGGTGATAATTTTCTAATTTGACCCTTATGATATCTAAAATACCAATTCTTGGTGATTTTCAATCAATGCAAGTTCAACATAAGCTACGATGTTCGAATCTAATGAAGATGTTTCGTCTCATGTCACCTTTAGATTCTTGTACTTCTTTTGGGTCACTCTTTTGTCCTTTTCCTTGTCCTTGTCCTTATTCTTTAGTTTTGGATAATTTTCTTTGACATGCCCTTCTTTATTACAATGATAGCACCTTACTTTCCTTTTCTTTCTTTTATCCTAGACTTGATTAAATTTATTAGTTTTTTTAAAAAAATTTGAACTTCCTTACTATAAATGTCATTTCGTCATTTAGAATCTGGTTCATCTATTTTTTCCTTTAAGGTAATGTTATGTTTTGACTCCTTCTTTAGATCTGCATATCTAGACTGATGAATTTCAAAAGTTGAAAAAAGTTCTTTTAAATTACTTACCTCTAAGTCCCTAGAGATGAAGTATGCATCTACTAGGGTTGACCATTCAGGAGTCCTACAAAAAGAGTTAAGTATGTACCTTAGTGAATCTTGGTTGGTTACCTTTTCTTTGACATTCGTGAGTATAGTGATGAGTTCTTTGATCCTTGAGTGGAGGTATCTGACGGGTTGGCCTTCTTCCAACCGGAGGTTGCTAATCTGGTTCCGAAGTAGGTCCCGTCTCACGAGTTTTGCCTCCGAGGTTCCTTCATGTAGTTCTAAAAATTTCTCCCAGAACTCCTTGGCTAACTCATAGGCTCCAATCCGGTTGACTTCTTGAGGCAGTAAAACGCTCAGCAAATAAAATTTTTCCTTGTCGTTTGCCACGAAGTTGGCTTGCTCCTTTTTCGTCCATTGATGTTCTTCTTTGTCTTTCCCTTACAGATCCTTTGGTGCTACAAAATCATACTTCATTATTATTAATAATTCAAAATCAGTTTTGAAGAATACCTCTATTTTTTTCCCAAATCATGAACTCCCCTTCGAACTTAGGTGAGTAGATTCTCGGTCCGGCCATCATCTTCTGTGCTTCGGTCTGCGGCCAGTGCTTTTGAAGTGGTTAGACTCTAATACCACTTGTTGGTCCCTTGTGACCGACAAGAGGGAGGTGAATTACTTGAAATTAAAAATAAATCTTTCTCCACTTTTCAATCCAAGTTAAGACACACTTGTTTAATAATAAAATATTTAACAAGAAAGGAAAAGGCATATCTTTTTTACTTGATTTACAATCAGAGGATTGCTAATCCAAGATAATTGAAGCTCACTAAAAATCTCTTTTGGGCGGAGTAGTCTCTTACAAAGTTGACAACTCACAAACAAAGTAGTAAAATAAAAATAAAATTCATTTACAAGTGTTGTTGTTAGAAGAGAAGACTAAAGCTCTATTTATAGTCTGCTGGTTGGTCAGCTCCGGGTGCTTGGAATGGGTCCGGGCACCTGGGTGTAGATAAAACTTTATCCATGATGACAATGGCTCGTTGAAGATAAGTTTACTAGTTCGGACGCTTGGACCAGGTCTGGGTGCCCGGACCGTGCTAATACGACCCCCTAGATGAGGTGCCCCCGGGGTGCCTAGGGGATCCAAGCGCCCCGACTAGGTCCGGGAGCCTAGACTTAGTCCAGCACCCCGGACAGTCAACATCTTATTGACTGTGGGATTTCTCCCCATTTTGGCTCCGTTTGCTTGGGTGATTTTGGCCATCCATAATAGGGTTCATCCAAGCTCATTTTCAGGCCTTCGAGCGTTCTTCCACTCCAGCTTCTCATCTCTCGGAAACATCGCGCGCTTCCTTCTCATTTGCTAGCGTACTCTTTCGCAACACATTGTCCCTTAGAGGCATCGTGCCCGTTGACTCTCTCCTGTGTCATCCTTGTTAGTTGTGTCTTTAGCTCGACTACTTGTGCTCCTAAGTTCCAATACACTTAGACACAAGGATCAAACTACAACAAGATCTAACTTGACTTGGTTGATCACATCAAAACAACCACGAATTACTTACAATCTCCTCCTTTTTAATGTGAGCAAACCAAGTTAAGTTAGGTAAACTAAAAATAAATAACAGTATAAAATAGCAACTATATA
>JBBMJZ010000010.1:6119904-6137302 GCA_037833815.1 Zingiber zerumbet | reverse complement strand
GTATAATTTAATCACCGTCGTCCAATTAAAACAAAGGGCATGCAGCGGACTGTTGATCTACAAGAAGTGAGAAGCCATTGGTCCTTATGAAGAGGCATGCCTCAGAAGTTGTTTCAAAAAATGAGGAGTGGTGTCATGTGGCATCCACCCATAAATAGGATTTATGATGGAGGTGACAACCAAATCATTCCGCTACCAACATGCCTCTCTGTGAATCCTCGGTACTCTCTTTTGAACAAAGCGCCTCTTATAGACAGTTTTTGACAAAAATTTACTAAGTGTCCAGGGGCAAGGGGAAGCATGAATTTCTAGACGTCCTTAGCAAAAAGGGTGAATGGTCAAGAGTTTGACTTGGGTCTAGTTAGTCAGCTACACCTCTTTCGACTAGACTTGAAGGGGAGGCTAGTGATATGGGATGTAATGAGCGGACCTAGAAGAGGACATGGCGGTCAAGGTCAAGATGACATGACAGTCAAAGTTAATAGAGGAGAGCATACCTCACCATGTATTGATTGTTTGCCCAACACTAAGGCTCGCCGGTCCAGCCGGACCAGAGTGCAAGCCATTCAGATAAGGTTGGGCGACTCTTAAGCTGATTGAACCTAAGGAGTTTAGTAGGTTCTGATTGAACCTAAGGCTCGCCGGTCAGCCGGACCAAAGTGCCCAACACTCTTACTCTGGAACTAAAATGACAGCGTATCTGGTTAATCAATAGCTGACCGAGTTTAAAGACGGCCGACTGGAATGTCTGATTCACCTCACAATTGACTAACCCTATGTCTGGTTGAAGGGCCAAACTCCTTTGTATTTGCCTCTCTACACGCGCTTGACCGACCCTGTTACTATTTAGTTCTATGACCGAACGAGTTTACAAGCCCGACCGGACAAAAGGTCGATCGGGGCTAAGGTACCTCGACTCAAAATACCGATTGAACCTTTTAGAATACAACTTTATTTCTCTAGGTGTCCCATTATACACTCGGCCAGACAAAAGGTCGACTGGACCTGCCGTACTTAACTTCATATTACTTCCCAGATGGATTTCTAGTACACCCAATGCATCATATTATCTCCCCTATAAATTTCCAAATAGTCTTTAATATATAACAAAATAGCTCAATGCAAGGACATGCATAAAGATGGCTGACCTTATGGATCGATCAGGATATACTTAGCCGACGGCATAAGCAGAGAATCCTAACAACCTATCAGAATAACAACTATGTGTCAGAGAATATTCTTCTAGAACCTTTTTCAGGGATCTTTATGTCTCCTATCAGCATGCCACTTATGACAGCATATTTCTTCAACAACCTCAGCAACGACGTAAGCTATAAATGACAAAAAAGTATACATGTGGGTAAAAGGAAGATTCCTCGGATAATTATTGTATATTGCCTAGGTTGTACAGTCTCCTTTACCTAACAACCTTTGACACACTTTGCTACCTCATGATTGTAGAGGTTATGAAAAGTGGTATACAAAGGGGGGGTCCTCTCCGTTGGCAATATATGTTCTTTGAACATCTGAACTCTACTCTTGCACGCACCTTTCTTATTGTTCTTCATTTACCTGTCAGGACTTGTACTGACTTGAACATCGGAGGGCCTTCGCCAGGGATTCCCCATGGTTTCTAGGCGTTGACATTTTGTTGGCTCGTCTCCGTGTGGGCAGGATCAAAAGGAAGTCTCTCTGTAGAGTAGAAAGTCTTCTCTTAGTCAACCATCAAGCCACCATGCCCAGACAACCATCTCGATAGTTTTCAGACAGGATCAGTTAGCTTGAAAAATATAAAAAAAATGGGAGAGGATGGATAACTGCTCTTGAGAAGAGGAGAAGGGAGATTGTCGTTGGATGAAAGAAGGAGAAGTAGAGATTGAGAAGAAGAAAAGGAAGAAGAAACAAGAAGATAAGGAGAGATTTTGTTGTGATCGGAGGAGAAAAGAAGGAAAGAAGAGATTGAGAGAAGAAAAGGAAAAAAGAAAATAAGGAGGCCTTTGCCCATGGAAATGAAAAGGAGAATAGGTGTGGGAGAAAAGATAAGAAATAACAACAACAATAATAACAACCAAGCCTTATCCACTAGGTGGGGTCGGCTATGTGGATCCTTTTATGCCATTGAGCTATATCTCCTTCTATATCATCATCTATACTTAAATAAATGTTATTTTATTTTATTGTTGCTAACAAAGTTTTTTTTTTGGTATTCCTCTTTCTTGTTTGATATGTATGTTTGTCATAGTTTCATATCGCCTAACTGAAGCATTTATTTGTCGTATAAGTACATGCTCGTACAACCTTAAATGTGTCTCTCAGAGTTTTCCTCAATAGATGCTAGTCCGACTTTCTCTTTAATGCTCTCATTTCTTATTCTGTCCATTCTCGTATGTCCACACATCCATCATAACATCCTCATCTCGGCAACTCTTTTCTTTTGCTCATATACTCGAATCATACCCAACATTCAGCTCCATATAATATAGCAGGTCTAACTTCGATTTTGTAGAATTTTTCTTTAAGTTTTAGAGGCACTTTACGATCACATAAAATATCCAACGCTCTCCTCCATTTCAACCATTTTGTTTGTATTCTATGTAAGACATTTCTTCCAAACCCTTCATCATTTTGATCAATTTAAATTTAAAATGATCTCAATTTAAATTTATCCTTACCTCTTCAATTGGATTTAATTTAAACTTAATTCAACTTTAATTCAACACTTTCATTTTATGTTAATGGATCTTTTTATCTACAGCTTTTTATCAAACCGCGTAGATAAGGTTTCAAAATTACCAAATAATTCAACACTTTTGTTTTATGTTAATGGATCTTTTTATCTACAGTTTTTTATCGAACCGTGTAGGTAAGGTTTCAAAATTACTAAATCACATAGGGTAGTTTATAAATGACCAAATCACGTATCCATTTCCATTTTGCCCTTGTTATTGTTCAGTCGACTGATTTTTTTAGAAGTCTAATCGATTTTGTTTTCTTTAGCTATTTTGACCTATTTGTGTTAAAAAAATTAATGCTTTTAATATATTAGATTAAATTAATTTTTGATAGTAGTTTTACAATCAGGAGAACTAGACAAACACATATAAATTGATTTCATGTCATTCCGAGGTCTCTAGGTCCATTAGCCAATTTCGACCAAAATCGGATGATGAACCCTGAGATCTCAAAATGACATAAAATTAGTTCATATATATTCGTCTAGTTCTCCTGATTGTAAAAATACTATCAAATATTAATTTGAGCAAATATATTGAGAGCAGTGATTTGAACACGAATATGTCTGAAAACCTCATTCATGTTCAAAAAATCACCGCTCTTAATATATTTGGTTAACTTGATATTTGATAGTATTTTTACAATTAGGAAAACTAGACAAATACATAGGAACTGGTTTCATGTCATTCCGAAGTCTTTAGGTCCATCAACCGATTTTAACTGAAACTCTTTAGGTTCATTCGGCCAAAATCGGTTGATAGACCTACAGTGTTTAGAATGACGTGAAACTAGGTCATATGAGTATGTCTAGTTCATATAATTATATTCATGTCCTCAAATATTAATTTAACCTAATATATTGAGAGTAGTATTTTTTGAACATGAATTAGTTTTTTGAATATATTCATATTTAAAAAATCAATATTCTAATTATATTAGGTCAAATTGATGTTTGAAGAAATTTTTATAATCAAGATAATTAGAAAAACACACAAGAATTGATTTCGTTTCATTCCGAGGTCTTTAGGTCCATCAGCTAATTTTAGCCAAAACTGGCTGATAGATCTAGAGACCTCGGAATGACTTGAAATCAATTCTTATGTGTTCGTCTAGTTCTTCTGATTATAAAAATACTATAAAAAATTAATTTGACCAAATATATTGAGAGCAGTGATATTTTAAACATGAATATGTTTGAAAAATAAATTTATGTTCAAAAATTAAGTGCTCTCAATATATTAGGTCAAATTATTGTTTGAGGGCATAAATATAATTATCAAAACTAGACAAACTCATAAAACTAAGTTTCACGTCATTCCGAGCACTCTAGGTCTATTAACCGATTTTGGTCGAATGAACCTAAAGAGTTTCGACCAAAATTAATTGATGGACTTAAAGACCTTGAAATACGTGCAAATAGTTCCCATGTATTTGTCTAGTTCTCTTGATTATAAAACTGCTATCAAACATCAATTTGACCAAATATATTGAGAGTAATATTTTTTTGAGCAAGAATTAGTTTTTTTGGACACATTCATGTTCAAAAAATCACTACTCTCAATATATTTGGTCAAATTGATGTTTGATAGAATTTTTAAAATTAGAAGAACTAAACGAACACATAAGAATTAGTTTTGTGTCATTTGAAGGTCTCTAGATCCATTAGCCGATTTCAGTCAAAATCAACTGATAAATCTAGAGACTTCAAAATGACATGAAATTAGTTTCTGTGTGTTTGTCTAGTTTTCCTGATTGTAAAAATGTTATCAAATATTAATTTGACCCAATATATTAGAGAAGTGATTTTTTAAAGATGAATCAATCAAAATTGGTTAAAAAAGCAAAATTGATTTGATTGATTAAAAAATAAGTCGACTAGAAATACTAACAAGGGCAAAAAGAAAGTAGGTATGTGAGTTGGTCATTTATAATCTACCCTATGTGATTTGGAAAGTTCGAAACTTTACGTATGCGACTCGGTAAAAAGTTGTTTATCTATTTAAAATTTTAGTAAATATTTAAATTAAATTTTAAATATTTTTTAAAAATAAAATATAAATAATAATCTTGAACTATGATGAACAATAAACTTAACCATGAATCGGCAGTTTCCAACCGTGAACTATAATCATCTTAGATGGTTAAGGATCGACCTGTTAGAAATCGTCGAATTAGTAGTTTTGATCCATCGAACCGTTGGTTTTGAACCATGATCAGATCTGGAAGAGGGGAACTGAGAAGACTTGGAGAGGAGCAAAGGGTTTAAAGGAGGGGGCCCAAACGAGATCCTGAGGAGAAAAAGAATATCACTTTTTTTTATAAACCATGTATCTAGATTTTGCGATCCGATTAATCTTGGAGGTGAGCATCTCGACCTCGAGTACTCTACTCGTGAAGGCAAATTTGTGGACTTTTCCTCACATGGGTACTCCTAGTGGAGGCTATAGGAATGGATAGAAAAAAAAAATAGAATTATTGGTATCTGTTAGGCGCAGGGTAGATGAAAAAGATCTCAATAGAATGACGTAGCTATTAAAATTAATATTGCAAACTTTTGTCCATCAATATGGGTATTCTTTTATATCAGATTGAGAAAGAGTGGTAAAGGATCTTACCGCGTAATCCCCGTACATCCACACACATCCTCAAAACGTGTCCCAACTATTCTCCCACTCTATTGTCCACCTAGCCAAGCCCCTTGGCTCAATTATGGTAGGATTGTAGTTATGTGACCCCATCCTGAAAACTAAGGACTTGATTTGAGCCCTTTGTTGGGTGGGGTTGATATGACTTTTCTTTGATCTAGTCCAACCCCCGCCACATGCCCCCTGCTACTTCCCTCAATTCACAAGCTCCCCCAATTCTAGTTGAAGGAAGAAGTATATTGACTGAGATTAGACGGTTGCTATGCTAGAGCTCTGAGGGCCATGATATTAGGGCACATATGGCCCCTCGCGTCGACATTCCTCTTGTCTTCTCGAGAATTGAACCACCATCATCACCATGTCTCATCTCAAGAACCCACACAATCCTCTCACTTGTCAGTGATCCTTCATTTTTCTTAGGAATCAAAATATCTTCATCACCAACAATCCGTGGATCCTCTGCCCTACACGCGAATATCCAATCGACCTTTGAGCCAAGTCTGGATTTTTTGATCCTAAGGTCCATAGCAATCCAGTGCTTGCTAGATCCGATGGTTGAGCTACATGACTTGCACTTTCACCCTAGATCCGATGGTTCCTATTTGTATCCAACTCTTTACCAATGTTGAAGTGCATTCAAACTGCGTCATTCACTGCCTCTAACCTTTGTCGAGCTCTTGTCTTCTGCCTTCAACCTGTATATTTCTTATGCCTCTGCTTTCCTTTAACAAAATGAACTCCAACCCCTTTACCTAGTTCTGGTTTGAGATCTCCAAATCTATCTATACCAAATCGAGAACTTAACCCTTAGGACTATCTTCGATTTACCTATCAACCATAAAATCCAGATTCCCTAAGCTTCACACAACCCTCATTTGCCACCTTTTGATTACACCACCTTCTTCTATGGCTAGATGGCTAGAAAACTTCGTTTCCCTCTTCTCCCTTTCATTGAAGAGCCTCCTCCTACTTCAAAATCCCTCTTAGCAAGTTGGACCCCAATTCCTTTCTATTTCTATGCGGAGTTGTCATCATCTTCTGCTTTTACCATATTTTCCTTTCTCCTGTCATCTTTCATTATTTCTTCTGCCCCAAAAAGAGTGAGATTGGGGTCTTCTACTTAACTGTCTGCTCTTATTCATAGTTCCTGCAACAATACAGAACCTCCCGCAAGTACTGGAAGAAGTACAACTTTATTCAACCTACCTCTTCCTTCACCTAGCCAATCTCCTGGCAACTTGAGCTTTCCCCTTAGTTTGAGATAGGCCGCTTTAAGGATAATTCGACCTACTAAAGGACTGCTAAAACCTTCGAAGGTCTACATTTCAATTTTAACTTACTGATCGAGGAGGATTTACTCTTTTACTTTAGGCAAAATCACATAGAGACCGAGCTTGCCCTTCCTCTAGGTATTCAACTCAGTAGTTATCCTCCTTATGTGATAACTAACTTATTTGTCTCCTCCTCCTTTGGTGGCTGACAAGATGTGGCGAGCATCGATCAACAAGATCATGAAATGACCTCAGACTTGATCCTCAATCCTGGCCTCTAAGGATCATGCCTCCTTCAAGCCAACTCAGCAAAAGCCCATGACTCTCTAAGAGATCTTTTTAACAGATCAAAGGAGCCTCAACAACCTCGCAAGAGAGATCGACGTCTCTATCATCCTAATAAGCCGAGCTCCTCTAGGCATTTGCCCACTCCACTTTTATCTTTGTCAAGCCCTCTTCTACACTCACTAAGTCTGCTAGCTTCACCACAACAATCACCTTCCTAGGAGCCAGTTCCCCCTTCTAGCCTAGAGTCATCGTCGTTACCTAGCTTCAACTCAGACCAACTCTAACCGGTGTCCTTTTACACCAAAATAGTGTAAAAGGGACACCATATATACTCCAATGAAAACTCCAAAACTTACACTAAAATGGTGCAAGTGAACAGTGCAGCACCATCATCTTGGTGCCCCATTGTTCACTTGCACCATTTTGGTGCAAGTGCATATTTTTTTTAAATATAATATATTATATTATTAAAATTATATTTAAAATATTTGTGGGAATAATTTGGTAATTTTAATAATTAAGGTTCATGATGATATATTATTAATGAGGTGTTATTTGTTTTATAAAATTATTTAAAAAAAATTATCTAAATTGTTTATGATTGTATATTATTTTTAAATATTAAATATTAGTATGTTTATCAAATTATTTCTAATAAAATTATAAAATACTAATTTTAATTTTTTTAATTAAAAACATAATATCATAAAAATTAATTATCATGTACAATAAATTTTTTTAATTTTAATAGTAATTATTATTGTAATAAAAATATTTAACAAATTAATATGTATGTTAAATAATAAATTATAAGATAGAAAAATTAAAGAATATTTTTTTTATTGTAGAAAATGATGTGCATTAATTAGAGTTGGAAAATTTTTTAGTACTCAAATGATATTAAATTAGTGTAGAAAGTGCACTAAAATAGATTTTGTAGTTTTGTAGTTGGAGTTGGTCGGTACGACTTCTCTGGCGACCTTCACCCAAACTGACTCCCAGCATCTCCTTAGTCGGCATATTCACGACAAGCGCCTCTTCTTGGTGGACCTAGTGGATGAGATGACTACAACAATGTTAGGGTAAGGTTGCTTCCTTCTTCCCCCGACTATCTAACCTCTGTGTGCCTAACTTACCTCTTCCATATCTTCTGGCTTGCTAGCAAGAATTCCTAGCTCGCCTTCCTTGACTATTTGAAACCTATCGCAACCTGCGAGCTTGAAGATGGAACATTGAGCTCAACCAGAGTGGTAGACTAAGGAATTAGAGGATGCCAAGGGAGAGGTGGTCCTATACTCGAAGCAGCTCCTAAAACCTTGAGCCGAGCCAGAGGACATTGAGAGTCGTCTCCAAGAGGCCAAGAAATTAATGATAGAGGAAAAAATAGAGAGGAAAAAAATGCCCTTCTAACAATTGAGCTAGAGTGTGTCAAGGTAGAACTGGCGAGCTACACAGCCAGAGAAGAGGGGCAATGGGCTATAAAGAAGATCTTTCTAGAGTTGTCTAAGCTTTACGATCTACTAGGCGACTGCTCAACCTTCCTCTTCGAGAACAAGTTTGAAGTAGTTATCCAGCAGTTCAAGGAGGTTAACTACCCTCTTGAGGGAATCCCAGCTGACTTAATGGACCCTAAAAAGTTACGTGAAGTATTCCTTAGGAGATGTTCAACTTCAAGTAGTGTTTTAGCTCGAGTGTTGTCTTTTCCTTTTCAGTCAATAGAGTCGATGTAAAAACCCTTTTGAAATGACATGAGCTATTTTCCTTCAACCTTTATTTGTATCATTGCCAACAACCATATTATCCATCACCAGGCTTGACCCCAAGGTCTTGGGCAAAAATCCGTAAAGCATCCAGACCCATTGTTCCCCATGAACCAACTTAGGAGAAATAATACAATCCAAACTCTTTTAAGAAATAAATGAAGACCCGACCAACCCTGCCACAGCTAAACTAGGTTGGAAAAGCTAAACTGAGCTATCAACTCCCTCCAAGGAGGTCAACAGGTTAACAATTTGAAATGGCTCATACTAGCTCAGAGCGTTTTTCCAATCGAGTGCACGCTGAATTTTGATAGTGTCATGATGTGATGAGTCTCCCCTTTAAGTCGTGTTGAGAGACTATAGCATGCGATACTCATCTATTGCATTTAAGTCAGAAGGATGCTTGATTGGGTCTTAGTAACTAGGTCCACATAGCTAAACTGGCCTAGGGTTGGAGGGCAACTCTCCTTGGCAGCAGAATCAGACAGGCGAACAACCGAGCTAGAGAGTGAATCGAGTTGACCCTTTTGAGAAGAAGTAGAGAACTTAATTCTTGACTAAGTCTCAATTGAAAAAGTGAAATGAGTCAACCCTTCCGCGAAGGGGTGGAGAACTCAATTTGTGACTCAGTTCCAATTGGGAGAGTGAAACAAGTCGACCCTTTTGAGAAGGGCTGGAGAACTCATCCACAACTAAGTCCCAATCAGGAGAGTGAAATGAGTCGACTCTTTCGAGAATGGGTGGAGAACTCAACCCATGAGTCGACCCTTCCGAGAAGAGGTGGAGAACTCAATCAATGACTATGTCTCAGTTGGAAGAGTGAAACGAGTTGACCCTTCCGAGAAGGGGTAGAACACTCAATCTGCGATTAAGTCCTAGTTGGAAGAGTGAAACGAGTCGACCCTTCCGATAAGGGGTGGAGAATTGTGAAATGAGGATATCACGCTCCGGAGCAATCTAGGTCGTTCATCTAAGATCTGAGTCATTTAGTATGATCTGATCCATCCAACTCAAGGGGAGTAGATCATAACTATTAATCAAGATTTGAAGCCTTGGATCAAAATATGAACTGATTTCCACCATCAAATCATATCTGAGTTGATTAGTGTCGTTGATTCAAATTTGATGAGATTTAAAAAATAATTAGAAGCTATAGTGATGGGATTGTGATTTGGAGAAGGAGAAGAAGTGTGTGATCACGAAACAGAGGAGGATCATTTCCCACCTTCCATCGCTGATCATCGTCGGAACTCCATCCATCATCTGGGGCTTAAGGGCTTTTCCTTCCCTATCCACTCCATCCAGCTCCGGTGACCCATCTTCTCTTCTTCTCAGACTGATCCTGCGAGCTCCACCCAATAGCTTCGCCCGACGTGATCGCCGTCCACCACCATCCACCATGAGAGAAGGGGCTTTTCCTTTTGTCTCTTGTGTTTCTCACAACCGCGACCTTCTCCTTATTGATTCCATCTCTGACACACATGCTTCATCAGATTGCCGCCGATCAAGTGATCATAATCATTATAGGGGATACCGGGTTCTTGGAATTTTCTAGCTTGGTCGAAACCCTAATTCCATTCCTTCACTGCTCAGATCAAACTCAATTACAATTCCACACTAGAACCATCTCAGATCAGTTTCAACCGAGCTTTCTCCTTGTTTCTCACTATAGATCTAATTCGGCACAAGCTTGGGAATGCCTCGCTTGGGTTGTAAGCATGATCTTGTTCTTTATATTTTTCTATTGTTGATATGTCTCGTGCAATTGAATGTGTGAATAATGTTTGGTTAATTCATCCTTTATTTAAATTTGAATTCGATTAAATGATAGTTTCATTGACTAGCATTTAAGTTTAGTCTTGATGTTACTATATTTTTTGTTTCATTCAATTCATTAGATTTGGTTAGGTCAATTACTTGCCTTTCCAATTGCATGACTTGAGTTGAATTTATAGTATAGTTTCCTTTATTTTTGATTCAATGCATGGTTAGATTAGATTAAGTTCGTCAATTTTTTTGTGTTCTTTAATTCATTGCAATCACATTTTAGATTAGATAGGTTGTCTTTCGTTGTTTACCGAATTCACAACTTAAAATCCAACCCTTTATTGCAATTGTATTTTAGATTAGATAGCTTATCTTTCGTTGTTTACCTTTAGAATTCACAGCTTGAAATCCAAACCCAAAACCAATCACAAATAAATTTGACCTAAGATTTATTACTCCCCAGCTACATTTCTGGTGAGATACAATCCGAATTGCCCTATACTGCATTAGTGTTGTGGGGTTTTGATATTTTATTTATTCTCGTATCACAACAAATACGAGTTTATTAAATTTGATACTGTTGTCGGGGAATGTAGAGGTGTTTGATAATTTTAGGATTGTTTTATCTTTTGTTTTCACATAAAATTTGGAAAAAAAAATTGTTCTTGAGTGTTTTAATGTTTAGATATCCATGTGTTTGATCTTATATGTTTTTGTATCTTTTGATCTTATTTTCTAGTGTTTCAATATAAGAACAAGAAATTTCATTGACCATGGATCTATCATCAGCACTTTGGAGGTAAAATGGAGAGTCAGTACTATCAGCCTGAACTTCAGTATTATCATTCTAAGCCTTTATATTACCAGCCTCAGTGTTATCAATCTGAGCCTCAATACTACTCACCCATGGAGCATTAAACTAGGTATGAATCATTTTCTAATTGGATAGATTATTTAAATTTCAGGTGTGAGGATACATAAAGTCAATTTACTGAGTCATATCCAATGTATCAGAGCCCACTGGGATTCTAAGATGATTCAACACTTACATGGCCACTGTCACTTTAGCAGAGTGAGTTAGCTCCTTGGGGGACATTTCAAGACTACAATGTTGCTTACAGTTATATGAAGACATCATTGCAGGAAACGAAAGAACTCCAACCACCAGCAATACAAATACAGTAGAAAAGGATCCATAGTTACCATACTCAACAACAAGTTGATGCAGCATGTCAGGATTTATAGATACAATTGGATGAACTCACAATAATTATCGCCTAACAACAAGCACAATTATCGGGCGAGGAGATGGTTTATAGAGCTTGTGACAACCCTAATCTGGATTCCAGACCTCTACAGGACTCCTTTGATTTTGTGTGTTGTGATGATATAGTTGTAGTTGATTCTAACTCTGATGACATTATTGTTACAGATATTGTTGGTGATGATAGGGAGTCAGTTGAGCCTAACTATGCATTTGTTGGTGAAGGTGTAGGGACTTGTGCTGTGGAGATAGTGCCCTAAGAATCACTTCCTTTGGTTGTATATTCACCATAACCAAAACCTCCACTTGACCAGGAGGAAGTCATATTCATTCTTCTAGAAGCTCTAAGTATTTTTCAGCAGGACAAAGTTAATATCTCTAGTGATCTTTTAGAAAATTTCATAGAGGTACCAGTAATTGATTTTATTAGTTGTGATTCATTTTAGATACATGCTTGATAGAGACTAACATTATTTCATCTTTTTCTTACCCTGCATGCATGTGGGAGGTATTTTCTTCTCCCTTCTATAGGCTCATAGAGTGATTACTCCAACTGAATCGCCTCCGACCTCCGACCTCCGACCTCCGACCTCCGACCTCCGACCTCCGAGAAGAAATTGTAAAGAGCATAGGGTGAAGAGAGAGATCATGACTTCGACTCTTAACACTTCACTTCCATAGTAGATTTTACATCTGAACCGTCTCCAACCACCTGAAAGTGTCATTGAGGAGACAACAAAGGAGGGAGCGATGCATCACAACATTGATCATACGAGGATTGCTCTCTCGTTTACTAGGACCATCCCACCATCACCGTGGATTCTACTCTTGAACCATCTTCAACTGCCAAAAGATAAGGGGAGTTCGTCTCTATTTTTCTTTTTATTTCATACTTTGCTTTCCTATTTTGTTTCCATACTTTACATTTTGTTTGAACTATACTTCATTTGGTTTTGAATAAAATTCTCCATTTGTGATTCTTAATATACATTGAGAATCATAAAAATTCTTTAAGTTTGATTGTCAAATTCTAAGTCAATGGACATGATTGAATGTTTTACTTACATGCTATTGGTTAGTGTGGTGATGGATTCTATTTTGATTAATTGAGTTTGATTGCCAAAATTACCTTATGAGGACTACTACATGCCTATTATTTATTCTCTTTTTGTGCCTCCAGGGCATAGCCGAGTTGGTTATCATATGGCAAATTTATAGAATTGAACGAGGGTCAATCTCAGTAAAGCCATAGGAATTACACACCTATGCGATGGCTAGCTTCGGTTTCCTGATTTACTCACTCCCAATGGTGACAACTTTGCTATAATGGGGCAAGGGGTCAATTCCCGGTGGGTGCATACCCTTGGGAAAAAGAACCACCTCTCACCTTCTAGCCATTTGGCAGTCGCCTATAAGCCGACTCCGTGAGTTACCTCTCTTCACATAACTTGGGGACGAATTATGAGAGGTGTCTGGGGTGAGCGTAATCACATTTTGCTAAAATTTATTCTCTTTTTTGTGTCCACCCTCTAGTCACTTGGCGGTCAGCTATAAGCTGACCCCATAATTAACCTCCACTCACATAACCTGGGGACGGGTTGTGAGGGATGCCTGGGGTAAACATAATCACCTCTTGCTACAATTTTTTGTTTTTTGTGTGATATGCACTCATGACAATTGAACTTTAAAACTTTCTTTGCTCTTTTTGAAATCACAATAGCATGTGTGTATGAACATGATGAAGGATATTTTCTTTCCTATTGTTTGATTTCTTTTTCTCCAAATTCTAGTTAAATAACTCACTTAACAAAATTATCTACCATCTTTGCTTTGCTTGAATTCCATTGAGAGTTTTGGATTGATTGGTTAATGAGTTAGGTTGTCCAAATATTTAAGTGCGGAGGAGGTTTTATGTGTTTGAAGTTTATGGATGTGGAAATCAATTAGGAATTCAGAGTAGGTGAATTTTGGTTTGAATGTACCAAATACAACTTGAGTACTTGAAGGAATCATTTCCAACTTGGCAGATGTGTTGGATGCTACATCAGTTTAGTTTTCTAATTTGGAACCCTTTTCAAGTGTTCAGTTCTAAATCAATTTTATGGGGGCAGCACATTTAGTTACAGAAGATTTGAGGTTTTTGCAAGAATGAAGCTTGTAACGAAAAAATTGGTGCAATGCTGTTGGAGTTCAGCGCTTCTGTTTTTGTTATATGCCAGTGTAACATGAATGCATCTTTCAAGCTTTTCAGGAAATGAGTGTTAGCTAAAATAAGATAAATTGGATTTGTGGATGAGCTGGTTGATGAGAAATGGATATTTGTTTGTTTATTTCAATGAGATTGTTTTAGTTGATATTGCAGTTATGTTTGCAGCAACTATTTAATTTGAGCTCCTGCCATTTCATTTCTAATTGGCATCTTCTACTTTGCAAATATTCTTCACAACTCAGGCTTGCAGATTTCCTGAAGTCCAAGTTTCTGAAACTGGAAGCTGAGAAACCAGTTAATTCAGAGATGAGTGTTATTCCTGAATTGACATTTCTAATGTGGTTCCTTAAGTGTTGAATGCAAAGCTCAATGACATCCTAGATGATTCCTCGTTGATGTTAGTAGCATTCTAGGAATCCGGGAGCAAATGGATAATGATCAGCTAGTGTTAGAAACCAAAGAAATTTAGAAGTTGTAGCAGGAAGTCTTGATTACAAATCAGATAAGAAAGAATGAAACTTATACAAGAATTTTTGTGAACCTTGATCAGTGAACTTAGCGATAATCATTATTCTTCTTTTCTCCGAGTCTCCAATGATTCAGCATTTGGAGTGTTAAGGTTCTGAATTTCAAAGACTTGTACCCTTGGATCAAAATTCTGAAATTGCCAGCTGGTAGTTGCAGACGAATGCAATGGGGGAACTTTGATGGATAGAAACTTCAGCTCAAGAAATGGTGAATGCTTGGGAGTTATCTTATCTGATCAACTTATGTTCCTCTCACTGCAGTATGTGCTGAGGTGAATTGTACAGAGCTATAATTCTAGGAATTGCCAAGTTGAACTTACTGGAATAATTAGTTAAATGCAGTTAGTCATTCCAACCGTCTGGGAATCTGAACTCTCATCTTTAATGGGTTCTATGCAAGTTCAAGAGTGATACAAGGAAATCAGATAGCTTGGCAGATCGTCACCAATGAAACAGGGACCAAAATTCAATCAATAAAAGCTGTTAATGAATGTATCAACTTCAACATACTGTGTGCCAAATTGTGTTGTGATTTCTAAACGACAGCAGCTAGAATTCAACCTCTTATTTATTCAGTGCTAATTGATATGCATTGATAAGCTTAGCTATTCATGATTCAAGACAATTCTTTCAAGTTTTAATTTCTGAGACTTATGTGCTGAAATGCAGGATTCTATAAGTGTAGGGGGCTGCCATTGGAGTTCCTAAACCTTGTTTGGTTCTTCACCTATGCAAAATGAATGAATTCGTTTAGCCATCAGGGGAGGACAGACTTGGCTGATCACTGAAATTGGGAATTGTGAAAAACCAGAATTCTGAAATCAACTTTATTTTTAAATTCTGAAATCATTTCTGAATTGAAGAACTGTTGCTTAGAATCTGAATTCAAATAGGGAAGATGGTTGCAACTGAACATGAAGCAAAAGTTTGAATCTGAATTTGAATCCAATCCTTGGATTAGCTGCTGATTTCTTCAAACTGAATTTTTAAAACGGTTCTGAACCTGCAGAGATTGCAGCAGCAGTTGTAAATAAGAAACTTCTACCTCTGAACAATAACGATGCTATCTTCAAGCATTGCGAGAAAGAAGGTGGAACTGAAGTGTTATACAAAGATCATTCTGATCAGTATGTACAGAGGAAAATAAATAAAAGAAAGAAGGAAAACCAAGGGCTGTAAAAATTAAAGAGAAGGAAAAATGATGAGAATGTCACATTAGGAGCAATCTCAGAATCAGATTTAGTTTTGCTATGAGGTTCTTGAAGCTCCATTGAACTTGAATCTTAATTCTGAATTTCTGAAATGGCATAACTAAACTTGGGAATCTGATTCTGGAATTTTGAAGTTGCATCAACATATGAAGAAAAAAATCTGTTCGTGCCAAAAGTTCATGTTGTTTTTGACCAATACCAATCTGAATTTACTCTCCTATCAATTCAGTGGCAAATGATATCCTCATCCAAGCTTAATTCTATTTAATTTAAACTGAAGCCATCTCAGAATCTCAATTATGAAACTTAGGCCTTAATTCTGAAAATTCTGGTTCTGAGTTCTAAAGTTCTGAAGCTTAAAATTGCAGAAACTCCTTAAGATTTTTGGAACTGAACTATGGAATATGGAAATGCAGAAATCCTTGAAGATTGAGCCTGAAACTATTTATGGAATGTGTGAAAGCTCAACTTAGTGAGGTTATGCTGGATGTTGTTTCCTTTGAATCTGCAAGTGGTCTTGAAGATTTGAATTTCTGATCCAACTTCTCTGATTCAAGCTGTGGTCAGAAGCTAAATACTGTACTGGTTTTGATATTGGATTAAAATGTTGAGCTTGCATTATAGTGTCCATACAGTAGCTCTAATCCAATCTGCAGTTCTCCAACCTCAATTAAAGCTGAATTCTGGAAGAAGGTTGAGCTGAATCTGATACTCATTTGAAATTTCAGGAATTGATGGGAATTTAAGGGAATGGGGTAGTTTAACAGTAGAAGGAATATCTGAGTTTCTGTAATTGCCTTTAATGCAAATGTTGTTGAGCAATCCATGTGCCAATTTGGAATCCTATTTTCAAATTTTTGGAGAAACAAATGTCATGAATTCTTAGACATAGGGTGAAGTTGATACAATATAGCATTTGGAAGAGAAATTGGGATACTTCAGTTACAATTTTGAAAGTGGAAAGTTTTCAAGAATCTAGAAATACTCAACACATCAAGCTGAGAAGATTTTGAGAGATGAAAGTGTCATGTTTGAAACTAATTAGAAGCTCCAATCTTCAGCATTTAACTAGAGTTCGAATTTTTGAGATTTTGAACCAAGAAATGTTGAAAGAGCATCACTTCCTCATTGATTCATGGTGAAGTTATATAACGACATTCCCTTATATAAATCTATTGGTCAACTCATCAGGTTTATTCTTCCAAAATTCTATCACTACCTCATTGATTTTTTTCTCATACTCATTTTGTTTGCTTCACTTAGTTCTTTTGACCCTATTCCATTTCTTAATAAATCTTTTTGATTCATCATGCTATATTTTTTATGATGATAGAGAAGTAGAAAATAAACAAGTTTATGACAGTGAAATATTGTGAGTGACATTGAGTGAACCCCCACTTTCCTTTTGAATCCTCGTTAGGATTCTGCATTGCCATTTCAGATTCAGGCTCGAGCATTTGATCGGACTTAGGTTTGTGTTTGGACACATGTTCTGACTTGAGTTTGGATCCATCAGCCTCCTCATCAGCCACTAGTGCGATGAAGTTGATTTGGTCTTGTTCTTCTAGATCTGGTTCTGAGGATTGCTCTCCGGATTCAGAATCGGATTCAAACTCACTTTTTCCTTGATCTTCTAGCCTCGACAGAGTTTCGTGAATCTCGATCAATTTGGTCCACATCTCAAAAGCATTCTTGTAATCTTCTAATTGACACAAAATTTTGT
>JBBMJZ010000010.1:6097210-6108851 GCA_037833815.1 Zingiber zerumbet | reverse complement strand
GGAAAAGTAAAGTAGAAAAGAGCAAGGCTAACACAGGTTCTTTTTACTTGGTTCGGAGCCTTTATCGACTCCTACTCCAAGGCCCGCACTCGTCGAGTGTTTTCATTGGGCAATCCACTAATAGTTTGAAATAGTTATAAATTGAAAGTATAAGAACTATAAAACAATGTTACTGACAACAAAAAAAGAAAAGAATCTTGATCACCGGTTGTCTAAGGAGCTTCACAGCGTCACAGGAGCTTTTTTTAGCACCGAGCAAAAGAGAAGGTCATTGCAGTTGTTGTTCTAAAGCTCCGGGTCGAAGACTTTTAAATAGGTCCATTCTGGGCGCCTATAACCCCTCTGGGGGCATGGTCCACTTGGTTCAGCCAATTGACGCACTTCACGTAAGCTTGTGGATCAATTTTTGGGTCCCAGCACCTGGACCAAGTCCAGGCGCTCTGACCCCCTAGGCGTCCACGGCCCTGCCCAGTCGAGCCTGGTCTGGGCGCTTGGACCAACTCTGGGCGCTCAAATCCCGAGCGCCCGGACTCCTTCCGGGCGCTCGAACCAGCTTCGGGCGCTTAGACCCCAAGCGCCCAGACTCCTTCCGGGAGCCTGGACCCCTTTTTTCAACCTATAAGAAAAGGTTAGTCCATGCAATCAAAAAAATATATTTTACCCTACAAAATAGAGTTATGACAACATAATATATTATGAGAAGTAATTAGATCCTATCTCCCGGAGACCAGGATCTAGTTAAGGTCTCAGTTTAGGTTTCCCAAATGGACCTAAGTGGGACCGACACCTACAGTTTCCTCAACGAGGAACACATCCTCACTGGATCTCTCCTCCAGTTGGTTACTTTTACTTACCACTTGTAGTCACTTGACTTGCCTCTGACCTACCAAGTCTTCCCGCTAATTGTCAGTTCCGCAAACCCAACTGGACTTTGGCCGGTTGTCAGGTCCCGCGAACTCAACCGGACTTCCAGCCAGATATCAGGTCTCATAAACCTATCTGGACTTCACACCAACTATCCGGCCTCGCGGACCTAGCTAGATTTTCCACTAGCTATCAGGCCTCGCAAACCTAGCTAGATTTCAGCCTGGTATCAGGTCATTCAGATCAGTCAACTCCTGCACACTTGGTAGAAATGTTAGACAAATAACCCATCTAACTTTAACCTATTTGTCATACATCAAAATCAAACTGTTAGTGCAACCTGCACCAACACTAGACCTGTGTCTAAAGTCCTTAATTGGAACTTATCCTCATTGGAACACTCTTCTCCAGTGACTTACCTTGCTTACTATGCAGAATAACATGACTCTACTTCGGTCTCCAGGTCTTCCCGCCAATTGTCAGGTTCATAGGCCCAACTAAAGTTCGGCTAGCTGTCAGGTCTCATGGACCCAGCTGGACTTCTCACCAGACATCATGTCACTTCTTGACCTATCTGGATTCTACACCAGCTATCAAGTCCTCCAGACCTAGCTGGATTTCAACTTGGTGTCTGACCAGTCAAGTCCTGCACACTTGGTAGAAAGGTTAGATCATAACACATCTAACTTTAATAAACTTATCATTCATCAAAACTTAGGTTGATCATTGGTGCCATTTGTACCAATAGAATATTCACACTTAATGAATGCAAACAAACTTAGCTCAAGAGGTTCCATTATAGACTCTCGTTCCTTAGCGTCGAGTTATAAGCGGGTTTCTCTGTGTCCTTCGACCATCCAATCGGAGGTTTAATTCCAAACTCTTAGGCATGAGAGCCAAGTTATAATCGAATTTCCCCTTGCTCTTCGACCATCTAGTCGAAGGTTAAATTCTAGATTCTCGAGCCTTAACGCCGAGTTATAAGTGGGTTTCCTCATAAGTTTCAATCATCCGGTCGAAGGTTTAATTCTAGATTCTTGAGCCTAGATGCTAAGTTATAGGCAGGGTTCCCTGTGCCCTCTGACCAGCCGATTGGAGGTTAAATTCCAGACTCTTGTTCCGTAGTGCTGAGTTATAAGCGGATTTTCCCGTGCCATTTGACCATCCGGTGGGAGGTTAAATTCCAGATTCTCGAGCCTTAGTGTCATGTTATAAGTGGGTTCCTTGTGCGCTTCAACCATTCGATCAGAGGTTTAATTTCATATTCTTGGGCATGGGCACCAAGTTATAAGCGGGTTTCCCCATGACCTCTGACCAGTCAGTCGAAGATTAAATTCCAGACTCTCGCGCCTTAGCACCAAGTTATAAGCAGAGTTCCTTGTGTCATTCGACCATCTAGTCGAGATTTAATTTTAGACCCTTGGGCTTGGGTACCAAGTTATATAAGGATTTCCTCATGCCCTCCGATCAGCCGATCGGATGTTAAATTCCAGACTCTCGTGCCTTAGCGCCGAGTTATAAGTTGGTTTCCCCATGTCCTTCGATCATTCGGTCAGAGGTTTAATTCCAAATTCTTGGGCCTGTGCACTAAGTTATAAGTGGTTTTCTCTTTGCCTTTCGACCATCCAGTCAAAGGTTAAATTCTAGACTCTCGTGCCTCCATGCTTAGTTATAAGTGAGTTTTTTAGTGCCCTTCGACCATCTATTCGAAGGTTTAATTCCATACTCTCAAGTCTTAGCACTGAGTTATAAGTGGGTTATTCCGTGTCCTTCGACTATCGTGTCGGAGGTTCAATTCCAGACTCTTGAGCATTAACATCAAGTTATAAGCGGGTTTCCTTGCACCCTTCGACCATCCAGTTGGAAGTTCAATTCCAGATTTTTGAGCCTTAGCACCGAGTTATAAGCTGGTTTTCTTGTTTCCTTCAACCAACTGGTCAGAGGTTCAATTCCAAACTTTTGTGCCTCCATGCCAAGTTATAAGCGGGTTTTCCTGTGCCCTTTGACTATCTAGTTGGAGGTATTTCATCAATAAGCTTCTAGTAAGGCTATAGAGACAAGGTTAACAAATAGTCACCTAGCCAAGGGTTGCATGTTCCAGCTAAAGCAAAAGTTTCTCGAGCAATCGAGGCGATGTTTATATAGGTACCCCGAGATAGTTTTGAAGTAGTCAACTAAATTAAGTTAAGTCCTGTGTGTGTTTGATGTCTTGTGTCTAAGTGTGCAGGAGCTTAGGAGCACAGGAAGTCAAGCGAAAGACGCAACTAGGGAGAAGGATGACACGAGAGAGAGTCGACGGGCTCGATGCGTCCAGAAGATGAGGTGATGTGGAAGAGTACAGTGGAGGACGAGACGGAAGCACGCGGCGTTTCCGAGGAATGAGAAGCAGGAGGAGAAGCTTGCTTGAGGAGAAGACCTGAAAATGAGTTATGGTAAGCCCTATTCTGGATGGACAAAATCACCCAAGCGAGCAGAGACAGAACGAAGGAGAATCTGGACAGTCAACTTGCTGTTGACTGTCCGAGCACCTAGACCAAATAGACCAAATCCAGGTGCTCGAACAGTCCAGGCGCCCGGATCCCCTGGGGCAGTCTAGGGGTGCCTGCCTTGAACGGGTTGTGTTATCACGGTCCGGGCGCCCGAATCGGTCCAGGTGCCCGGACCAGGATAAAATTTTATATTGCGAGTCGTTGCAAACCGTTATGATGTGGATAAAGTTTTATCTACACCCACGCACCAGGAGCCCTTCCAGGCGTTCAGAGCTGCCACGTCAGCAAACAGTCAGATTTGACCAATAGGCTATAAATAGAGCCCTGATCACAGTAGTAGACAGCATCACTTGTACATGAATTCATTTTTCTTTTCTATTTTACTACTTTAATTGTGAGTTGTCAACGCTGTAAGAGGCTACTCCGCCTGAAGGAGAAGTATAGTGAGCTTTTTATAGTCTTGGATTAGCAATCCTATGATTGCAAACCAAATAAATTTTGTGTCTTTTTCTTTCATTAATTAGTTTATTATTTCTTTTTATATAAGTGTTTATCTAACTTAGTTCAAAAGTTCGAGAAAGGTTCATTTGTATTTTTAGGGCAATTCATCCCTCTTGCCGGCCGCACCAAAAAGGGACCTATAGTTTAGTCGTGCGACATTTGTTTAAATGCTACTTGTATAAATTCATGCATATATCTTGACACAATATTACAGAAGAGCACGAGAGCTAAAGGGCAATAAAAAATATTTACAACAAAACAACATAAGTCTTTACAGTACTAGTGGAATATAACCCCAAAATGAAAAGTTTTTCTAAGAGCAATAACAAAGTCTAAGCAAAGTCTGAGAAAGCATCATCTGTAATGTCCTCTAAGATCTTTTGGTGGTTGATAAAATTTGGGGGAAGGTCAACAATAAGATGGTCAGCTTCTCTGAGTTGCTTTATGGCCCCTCTAGCCTGTAGCCAAACATTTTTGGAGTCCGTCGGCTGAGGAGAAGATTGAATTCCCGAGAGCACATATAATTCACCTTGTAGGCCTTGTGCTGCTTAGCTTCTCCCACCTTGTAGTTAGCCAACTCGACTTTTAGCGCCTCCAACTCAACATCTTTATTATCTAGGGCTTGCTATTTTTCCCCGAGTTGTAAGTCCTTCACAGTTAGCTCGGTTGCTTTGGTGGCCATCTCGAAGGCATAAGTCGTATCTACCTCTTTTAACTTCGAAGAGAGGGCACTGGCTTCAACATTCTTCTGGTTCAAGTCTGATATGACCCTTACTTTCGGAGCATTCTCAAACTAGAGGCGAGACTTGGCGGTCTGGAATCATTTTTGAAGTTTTTCTATGGAGGCCGCTTGAGCAAGTCTTCTTTCCTTTTCTTCAGTAAGGACCTTTTCGACCCTTAACAACTTGTTTTGATCCTCCATTTCTTTCTTCAGATGAGCTACTTCTTCTTGGAGCCGCTCGAAAGGGGCTTGGGAAGTCCCTATTTCTCCCGTAGAACCCTTCAAGGGTCTAGTAAGCGTGGCTTACTTATGTCTTTTGGCACATGGACAAGTTCGTCACCCAAAATTGACCAAAGGAAGAAGTTGAAACGAGGTGCAAAGAATGGAAAAATTTATGTGATATCCATGTGATAGAGAAAGCTCACTCCATGATGTATTGAGAGAAGTGGTCAACCACTTCCTCTGTGGTGCGCTCGGTTGTGTCTACCACATAGTCTGCCCAGATCTAAGTTGGCTAACCCTTCATCTTGATCACATGTTGAAGTGAGAGGGGCTCAGAGGGGTTAGTACATAGCCAGCTCTGAGGGCAACCTCAGTGTAGTGCTAACTTTAAATGGCCCGAGCCCCTATGAGTTGACTTAGTTCTTGGTTTGGACTTAGAGAGAATTTTGGAGGTGGAGCCCTCCCCACGAGGGGGTAGAGAAGAGATCGACGGTGCCGCGATGGAACTAGTAGGTGTGGAGGGATCAGCTGGTGTTCGGTCAAAGGGGGGTGAGACCCTGAAGGTTAGCCCCGTGTCTAGCCGGAGAAGGAGCCGAACTCTCCCTTCGCTCAGAGGGTGGACGAGGTGGAAGTGTAGCGGTTGAAATCGGGGGTACTGACATATCCGGTCAGCGTCTCTTGCGACGAAAACACAAAGGCATATCAAACATGGTGGACTCAGAAAAGACCTGTTCAGGAACCATGGGAGGCCGAGAGATGGCAATCTTCAATATTGGCCATCACATCACTGCTCACGCCCTTGTTGGCACCTTCCTCACTGGTCGGCTCCTCAGTTAAGCCATCGGCAAGGCATCGCAACAAGCCAACTTGGTTTCTGAGCATTACTTCATCTATTCATCGCCTAGATTTGTGGATTCGACTGCACATGCATTCCACATAGTTTCAGCTGTAAAATAATAAAAGAAAATCAGTTAAATATAATATCAGGAGGGGGCTAAATTTCTTACCAAAGCTGTAAGACAATCTGACTTGAATGGGGCTAAGCCCAAAGATGTATAAAACGCCTTCTAGGAGCAACCTGTGAATGTTGAATTTTAGACAAGATAGAATCCTTAAGGCGGTGGTATACATGGGCTCCCATCAAAATTCATCCATCTCTAGTGCAGAAGATAATTCCATCTGTTAGTCGACCGAAAAGAATATAGGAGGGACGAGTCAAAGATAGAAGTAATGAGACTTCCAACCTTTTTTGGAATAAGATATTTTATAAAAAAGATGGAACCCGTTCGAGCTTGGAGAATAAAGATGCCCGGTTCGGATTTCTTCGGATAATAAAAATAGTGAAAGATAGAGGGAATCAGGGGATACAGTACAGTCGGAAGAGAATTATGACCCAGTATAACAACTTAATGGAGTTAGGGGCTGATTGTTGGAGGAAAATATGAAAGTAGCGAGAAATTTCAAAAAAGAATGGGTGCAACAGAAAGCGAAAATTGGCCAGAAAATGGTCTTTAAAAAGGATAATGGAGGAAGGTTGGTACAATCATGGTATGAGGATATATTGATATGGCGGTCATCGGGGAGTTAATAGGTAAGGGCGAATCTGGTCCACCTCCCCACAGTTAAAGTTTTGGGTGATCGAAGTATACCAAAGGTAGAGGATGGCAGAAGGGGGAACAACGACCATGAAAAGCGGAAGAGGAAATAGAGAAAGTGTGAAAAATAAACTTACTTTGAATAGGGGAAATCCTAACCAATCGCAGGCGGCAACGAGAAGGGTAGAAGAAGTCATCATGAAAGAGAACAAAAAACAAATAGGGGTTGAAGGGAATGTTCAAAACCTTAAAAACTCTAGTAATGCTCCACCAGAGTCATCCGATCATAGAAAGCAAGAGAGGGAGGAAGAATCAGGGCCATTGAATTTGAATGATTGCCTGTCACATCAAACCCTAACAACAATTTGTCACTTCAGATATTCTTTCCATAAGCGCTTGCTATGTGGTGGAGAGATATAACCCACATATATTAAGGATGGGAGTCGATAATCATTATTATATTCAAAAGACATGCTTGCCGCACTAAGCATTAATTATGGGTGACGTGCCCTATTTTTGAGGAACAAGTATGGCGGTGGGGAGAATGATGTTTGATCCAGGACCAAGCTTCTGATCGGGAAGCGAGAAACACAAAAAAACACAAGTGTCTAGTTAGTTATGTTTATAGTCTCCTTTAACTAGACTTGAGAGGAGGCTTGTAATACGACGAATAAGGTAGGGTCCTCGAAGTTGGGGTCGAAGTTAAGAAAGTTGGCCAATGTTGCGGTCAAAGTCAAGGAGGGGTCAACACTTGGGACTAGTATGGTCACGTGACTCGGCCAAATAGTCCAGCCAATCAGACTTTTTGTCTGATTGGATCTCGAGTCTCCTCGGCTCAATGGAATCCCAAGCCATCCTAGTTCAATTCAGAACTAAGTCCTCTCAGTATAACTGAACATACTAGACGAATGACTCGACTTGACTCCTTGTCCGAGCGAATGTCATCCCTTCAAAGAGGCTAAGTCCTCAAGGTGGTCATCATTCCTTAGCCGACTCGACCCCCGTTCGAGAAGAAGGTCTGATAAGACATTATTGGAAACTCAACCAGCCTACCATTAAATCGTATTAATGGTCCATCTGTCCAACGACTTAATATTCTCTTTAGCGTTTTGTGTAACCTTTGTTAGAGAATCAAGGGAGTATGCCCTGACCAACCTGTACGACAGAAGCTTCTACCATGCAAAGCATAGAAATGGTGAGTCTATTTTAGGAAGGACCGTGGTGTGTCAGATTAGTCGGTCATATTTTGGAAATGCATTGATATTCATGTGAGAGAGAAAATAATAGTATATCAGGTGTTTCCATCTAACTGCGCAGATAAGCTCCACTATCAGAGTTCACTCTTTATCATCTCTGTTCTTCATTTCTTTCCCCACCATTTGCCTAACTTGAGTGTCGGAGTGCTTGTGTCGGAGACCCCTCTATCGTCCGGTCATTGATGTTTTCTTCTTCTAGTTCTTCTTTTTGACATGCATGCTCGATTGTGCACACCAGGTCCCTCCTGCTCAATGTTTTCTCAAGGTCAACCTTAACACTACCTAGCCAGCGCCGCATCATCTTTCTCTCATTTCGGACAAACAACCATCTCTTTGTTAACGTGCATCTGAAGCCCTAAGCTCTCGGCTCGGGTGCATATGCTCGAGCGAAGGGCATTAGCAATTGATTGAAAGGAAGATTTCCCAAAAAGTTCTCGAGCTGGACCTACAGGAATCAAAAAAATACTGGTAGTATATACCTATAATATAATGCAGCTCTTGCGAGTCATAAACGAACACAGCCGCATTCGGAATTGACTTGACCCTCACTATTTGAAATCAATTTATATACTTAGTTCTTATCTTTCTATCAAATTTCATGCGAAGCTATACCATCAAAATGCGTTTGCCTTTAGTATTCAAGATCCGCGATATAATCGCCTACCTCTCATACATTGGTCAACTTAGTGTTAATGTGTATTATATTATCTAGTCAATGACTAATTGTAAGTTAATTGAAAACATTTTGGCGACTCTATTTGGCGACTAAGTGGATAACATCGTAAACTTATCTATCGACGAATAGTTTGTCTAAGTGACTCACACCGAGTTATGTCAGCTCGTGTCTAGTTCAATTGATTTATTCGATATTCTTTACTTAGCTGAATTTGCCTTGAATTGACTGAAATACAAATAGACTACTAAAATAGTTACAGTTGACTCTAGTTAAGACTTCAATTAACTGAGAATGTCCTCTAGCTGATTGAATTTGAATTTGGCAAAAAATGTCACGCCCAACATAGGCTTAATATCATTCCATATAAGGTCCAACGTGGGTCTGATATCATTCTATATCAGGCCCACGGTGGACCTGATATGAGTCTATATTAGGCCCAAGGTGGACTTTTTTTTGCCAATTCTTTGATTTTGTATGTTAACATCTATGAAAAGTCCAAATAAATAATGAACATCATATTTGAACTCCTTGCAATTTTAGAAATCCATAGAAACTGAAATGGGTGCAATCGGAGCTCTCTAGGTCCATCAATGGGTTTTGACCAAAACTCACTTATCGACTTAGAGAGCTCCGATTATACTCATTTTAGTTCCAGTGGATTTCTGAAATTGCAAGGAGTTCAAATATGCTATTCGTTGTTTATTTTT
The DNA here is from genome assembly GCA_037833815.1 of Zingiber zerumbet. Taxonomy (NCBI): domain Eukaryota; kingdom Viridiplantae; phylum Streptophyta; class Magnoliopsida; order Zingiberales; family Zingiberaceae; genus Zingiber; species Zingiber zerumbet. Next base: position 6,099,820 of record JBBMJZ010000010.1, on the reverse strand, counting down.
ACTTCTTCAAATATATTAAAATATTATGAAAAAATTGACTAATGTTATTCATATGTTCTGTCGATAAAAAAAGAGGAGAGAGAGAAATACAGTGAAAAAAAGAAAATGGTAGAAAAAATCAAATTGTCAGGAGGGTAAAATAGGAAATACACTTAAAAAAAATGTATTTTTTGGTAATACCAAAGTAACGTATATCTTTTAGTAAATTTAAATTTCTACGTGTGTCTTTTGGTAAATTGTCATTTTAAAAACTCTTTTGTATTCCAAAAAAAAAAAAAAAAAATCTATCACGAATAATGCTTGTTTTTTAGCATAAAATAGTTTCTTTGTTAAAAAATCAATTATGTGATAATAACACAATTGTTCATTTAGAAATATTTGAAATCATTGCCCAAATAAAGAAAGGATTGAATATAATTGAAAAAGTTGAGTTCGCTTCTTTATTTTGTTAAAAAAAAATTAAGGGCTTTTTATCCCACCATATAAATAAGTTTTTGAAATCATCAAATTATGTATTCATTTTTTATTTTATCCTTATCAATCGACTGATATTTGTTAGAACCCTAAAATTATTTTAGTGTGATCAACGAGTTAAGTTATGTCATGTGGTGTTTTAACCTTATGTCTAGGAGCACAGAGAGTGGAGCGGAAGACACAGCTAGCGAGAAGAACGGCACGGGAGAGAGCCGACGAGCTCGGTGCGTTTGAGGGACGAGGCGTTGTGGAAGAGTATACTTGCGGACGAAAAAGGAGCGTGCGGTGGTTCTGAGGGACGAGAAGCCCGAGCGGACGACTGCTCAGGAGGAAGAGACGCAGCTAGCGATAAGGTCGGCATGGGGTACGACCGAGGGACGAAGAGCTGCGGATGAGTACGCTGGCGGACGAGAAGGAAGCATGCGACGATTCCGAGGGACGAGAAACTAGAGCGGAAGCCTGCTCGAGAAAACTGGAAGTTGGGTTCGGGTGAGCCCTATTTCAGATGGTCGATATCAATCAAGTAAGCGGAGTCGGAGCGGAAGACCCGGACCGAGACGAGCTAAACCAGAGCAGAGGAACCGAACCGTAAAAAGTCAATAGTGTTGACTTTTGTGGTCCGGGTGCCCAGAGCCATTCCTGACGCTCGGAGCCAATAGTGTCTGAGCGCCCGGAATGCAACTTTGACCAGATCACGTTTGACCATGATCCATTACGAAGGGGATAAAGTTTTATCCCCTTCCAGGCGCCTGGAACTCTTCCAGGTGTCTCTACCAAAGCTATAAATACAGCTTGGTCCAGAAGCTAAACAACGAACAAGAAAGATCTAATACAACATTTGTGCCTTAGTTTGTAAGATTTTAACTTCGTCTATGTGTGCTGTTAACGCTGTAAAAGGCTTCTTCACCCAGAGGAGATTTTTAGTACGCTTTTCATCTATCTTGGATTAACAACCTCTCCGGTTGTAATCAAGTAAATCTATGAGCCTCGTCTTTTTTAGTTCTTGTTTATTTAATTATTTATGCAAGTGTTTGTTTTATTTAAAAGTACGAGAAGGGTTGTGATTTTTATTTGTGCAGGTCATTCAACTCCCCTTCTAGTTAGTCTACCGGTCCCAACAATTAACTTTTCTCTCTTCTCTTTCCTTTCTTCTATTTTCCTTTTTTTTCCTTGTATGTAAACATCTTTCCTCTCTTTTCTTTCCTCTCTTCTCTCTCTCTTTTTTTTTTTATTCTTTTATGATGCATATTTTTAAAAAATCATCATCACAACTAAAACACCAACACCATTAGTATTATTATAGTACTGATTTTTCAAACCAATAAAATATTAAAATTGTGAATAAAAAATTAAGAGATGGATGGAAAGAACTCCATTGTATATGAAAATTTTAGTCTTAGAAATTTCAAAATTAGTTGGTTGATTTATATTGTTTAACATATATGTACATAATGTAAACAAATGTATCATGAGAAGTTCTCTCTCATGTGTACAAGCCCACACTTCCTTATGTAATAGTTAACTTACATTAAATTTGATAGGGGCACAGTATTCTAGTTAAGGGTGGAGCCACCCTTGGGCTAGGGTGGGTTCCAGCCCCACCCATTTTTAAAAACTTATAAATAAAATTTTATTTTTGCCTCATCCTCATTTTATTTTAGTCCATTTGGTTTATAGTATTTTCATTTTAGTCCTTATTCCTCCTAATTGAATTACCAAAAATTTTAATTAAATCTAAATTTTTCCTTATTTGCTGCTTCACCTCCTTACATGTATTGCTCTATCTGCCCCACGAGTAGCTGGTGTCGCTGCCTTCCTTGTCCCTCCTCGCATGCATCTAGTCGTGACATGACTAGCATAACCGCGACAAACCTTCTCCTTATTAGCGTGCTATATTTGTGGGACATTGCCGCAGCCACAGCCACGACCTTGCCATCGCTACCTTCCTCTCTGACCACCAAACATCACATTTATTGCTATCCCCAGTGGCGTAGCCAGGATTATCAACTAGGAGGGGCGATTTTCGACGAAGAGGAACAATTTTAAAAAATTTCAAACATTAGTCTAGATTGATTTCACAATCCCAAAGCCTAAATTTTGAATTTAAAGAACTAAAAACTAAATTAAATTAGAAAA
>JBBMJZ010000010.1:6016194-6026529 GCA_037833815.1 Zingiber zerumbet | reverse complement strand
CCTTTTACTATCAAGGCATCATTTCAATTCGACATATCCTTTTAGATGATCGAGGTATCCTTTAGCTAGCTAGTCAAGTCATCGTCTCAGATTAATTATCTCTAATGTGTAGTTGTCAGATTTACTCAACACGACCTTTTAAGTAGTCGATGTACCTTTTGGATAAATTTTTTTAGCAAAAGTTTTAAAAGGACATCCTAAATTTTATAAATCATGCATTTTTTTTTAAAAAAAAATATGCACCCCTCCTATAATTTTATCCTAAAAATACCTCTTGATCCAGCGTTATTATAAAAACTATCGGATAATTTTTACAATATATAGCAACTATTAGATAGCTTCTACAATATGCACCAACTACTGGACAGAGCCGTAACTTCCATGAGGCCAAAGAGGCAACCGCCTCAGAGCCCAGCCCAATGAAGGACCTATTTTTTTTTAATTATACTAAAAAAATGAGAGACATGGACCCTAAATGACCGTTAAACATATTCTCACGCCTCCGATGCACACAACGACGCATGACTCTTATTTGCACGTAATTTCTTCTCTGGTGTTGCTCTTCTTTGCACACGATTTCTTCTCCAACGTTCTTTCTACCAAGGCACAGATCCACGAGTAATCATAATCTTCTTCTTCGACCATGTTCTTCGTTTTGCAACATGTGGCACTAATTGTAACTTAATCGTGCAACAAGGATCGTTTGTGTGACCTAATTGCGTCGATTCTCGCAGTGACTATCTCACTCGACGATAGCTGGCAATTGACCTTTGCTCGCGTGACCAAATTGCGTAGCATAGAGTTGTCGCACGCTACCTCAGTCGCTTGTGTGAACTGTGACCTAATTACATGGTGGTTACAACTTGTTGCCTTGCTACTGCCTGCGGGCACCACATTAGTCTTAGTATTACAGGATACACTAAATGAGCTATCAATGTTATCGATTGAGAAAGAAAGAGTTCAACGAATAGTGTTTATATAATTATTTTAAATATTTATTAACTTGTTATTGATGTAATATATTTATTTTTAGTTTATTTATATATTTAGTATATATGTTATTTGTAAATTGAACTTTATTATTATTTACCGTAGTAAAAGAGTCATTTTTTTTAGTATGCGCTTCAGGCCCCGTCGAACGCAGGTACGGCTCTGGCTACCAGTGGGGCTAATTTTGTCAAGTTTCGATGGTTCGAGTCACAGATTCAATATAGTGCGCAGCCGAATCGGGAAAGAAATTGGTCGTGGAATATGTCGAGGTCATCTCAAGGTTCCATGAGGTGGTAAAAGAAAGTTTAGGTCTTTAATAATGTTTTTTTTAAAAAAATAATTTTTTTCTTATCTTTTTTTCATTCGGACTTGGAACGGAAGGTGGATTTAATTTTTTTAAAAAATAAATTAGATTTAAAAATTTATGTCATGTAATTTTAATTTGATAATATTTCAAAGTTCAACTATGGCGTGCATAAATATATAAGAAAATAAGAAAATATTAAATTTGATTTGAACCAATTAATTTAAGTAGTATATAATAAACCTTCACTTAAAAAGTATAAAATAAATTAGATAAATGCACTTAAAAATTATTATAAAACCTACTAATCATATTTTATGATTTTTTAAGTGCATAATAAATTATGTTTGTGATGGTAGTAAATTTGGTTACATTGAAAAAGAAAAAAATTCTCAAGCAATTGCTAATAATCTAATTTTTCAATGATGTTTAGGTTTATAATCCATTCCATCCATAATTTATCATTTATACTAAACAATAAAGAACATTTCGAGGGAAAAAAAGAGTGGAAAAAATATTTCTGTGTGAAGTAGGATAAGAATGTCTTCTTAAATAATCAACGACGAGAGGAGGAAAAAATACAGATCGAGCACTAATGAGAGAATGAGTAGATGATCAACTAATTACAAAATTAGATAAAAAATTGAAATTAGGTCTAAAATCTTATATATAGTTATATTGTAGTTTTAGATAGAATTTTAAGACTAGAGGGTATAATAATTATAATTAATATGTAATTATATATAGTTGTCTGGAATTAATTAAAGAGCACTGCAGGAGTGAGCAAATCTAAAGTAAAATGGTGTGCATTGGAAGCCAGCAAAATCTAAAGATCGCGAGAGCGAAAATGGAAGAAAGTCAAATTTGGATCAAAATTTGCACGCATGCATATGCAGTTGGGAACGGGGCAGCAAGGTAATTGTTAAATAAAAATATTAGTTATTAAATCTATTTAATTTTAATAATAATAATGAGCCCTAATAAAATTGGGCTCTAGCCATAGGCCCTTGAGCTGGCCAGCTTAGGGCAACTCCCATGCTTTTAGATAGATACTTTGGCATTTAGATATTATACTATTAGCATAGGTAAAAGCTCATGATATCAAATTGTACTAATGGATATGCAAGTAAATTATTGGTGCGTTTGATAAATGACAAAGTATGTTAAGTTAGTTTCATTGTTATTTAATACTCTGACCGAGTGTGCAGGTGAAGTCCAGCTAGGTCGATGAGCCGATCGGATAACTAACCCAGACAGGTCGATGGGCTGACCGAATGTCTGGCACGAAACCCAGCTAGGTCGACGCCAACCGGATAGATGACACGAAGTCCAGACGGGTTGACGGGCTGACCGGACGTTTGACACGAAGTCCGGCTAGGTTAAAGGGTCAACCGGATAGCTGGCTCGAAGTCTAGACGGGTTGACGGGTTGACCGGACATTTGACAGGTAAGTTAAGGTAAGTCACTAGAGGGGAGTGACTGTGAGGACGCGTTCCCGGGAAGGGAACTTAGGCGCCGATCCAACTTAGAACCATTTCGGAACTCTAAGTCGAGATCTTGACTAGATTCCGGTCTCGGGGAGCGGAATCCAAGTCATACTCTTTTTGTTAAAATTATAAACTGTGCTAATACTTTGTTTTGCAGGATATACATTATTTGCCTCGCACTAACCTTGTCTTGCAGGAGAAGGAGCTTCTGGAGAAAGGTGGTCCGGGCGCCCGGAGGTTAAATCTTATCCCTGACGTGACTTTGCCACGTGGAACATCCCGGTTGGCTGGCCACGTCACATTCCAGGTGCTTGGAAGGGATCTAGGCGCCCGGAACCTCATATATAAGGAGAGTCGAGGGGAGCTTCAAAACACAACTCAGAATGAACAATCTGCTTCCGTGTGCTCCTGCGACACTGTGATCTCCGACAAGCTTTCCTTTACTGTTCTAATTCTTTTTATTGTCGGTAATTTTCTTTATTAACAATACTGTACTTAATTTATAATCTATATTTGAATTGCTAGTGGATTCCCCAACGAAAGTACTCAACGAGTACGGGCCTTGGAGTAGGAGTCGACACAGGCTCCGAACCAAGTAAAAATGAATCTGTGTTAGCATTGTATTTTACTTTCCGCTGCTTAACTCTTTTTGAACAGTTTTTTAAATCGATATTCACCCCCCTCCCCTCTATCGACTTTCATGATCCAACAAGTGGTATCAGAGCAGGTACCACTCTGATTTGGTGCAACCACCAATAAGACAAGGGGTGAAAATTCCTTTCCTTTTTATTTCGGATTTCAGTTTTTTCGCATAATTCCAAACTGGTATTATTACCTTTTTGGAAACTTTTTCTGTTGCAATTAAATCTAAATTGGTGCAACACCAATTTAGATCTTTCTATTATTTTTATATATTTCTTCCCGCACTACTAATCCAAGACCAAGTCTTGGGATATTTTATCAATTTGTTTATTTGTGTGCAGGGAAATCATGTCTCAACTGGAAGGCTTCAGCACAGTACATCCTCCCCTATTCAACGGGGACGATTTTTTGTATTGGAAGAAAAGGATGGAAGTCTACCTGAAGACAGACTTCGATCAATGGTTCAGCGTCACAAAAGCCTACAGATCACCTGTCGACAACTCCGGAAATCCACTAGACCCGGAACAGTGGACTCCGGAAATGAGGAATAAGGCATCGACGGAGAACAAGGCAATTAACACTATACAATGTGGACTAACAAAGGAAGAGCTGAACCGGGTCAGACCATATCAGAACGCGAAAGAGTTATGGGATAAATTGATCGAGCTGCACAAAGGGACCAGCGACGCTAAGGTAACAAAACGAGACTTGCTTTTAAATAAAATTTTTAACATAAAAATGCAGGAAGGAGAAACGGCGAACCAACTCCACGCAAGAATCAAAGACATTCTCAACGGACTCCACGCAATAGGACACCAAATGGAGAACCTGGACTTAATAAGGTATGCCCTGAATGCTTTTCCACACAATAGTTTGTGGGCATCTATCGTAGATGCCTACAAGATCTCTAAAAATTTGTCAAAAGTAAAATTACGCGAGCTTTTCTGTGAATTAAAATTGCATGAGCAAACTAACGCCGGGGTCGAGAAAGGTATAGTTTTATTTGCAGGTTTCTCCAAGGAGAAGATGAAGAATAAGTTTGAACCTGAAGAAGATTCTGACCAGAACTCTGAAGATGAAGAGCACCTTGTGAACTTGGTAAGGAAAATGTTCACCAGGAGAAAAAGGAGCTTCAGCAAGAAGGACCTTCAGAAGATCAATTCTCCAACCGAACTGAGGAACGTGACATGCTTCGGATGTAACAAAAAGGGTCACTACAAGAACGAGTGTCTGAAATTGAAGAACGACAAACCGAAGACGACCAAAAAGAAGGCCCTCAAAGCGACGTGGGACGACACTTCCTCGAACGAATTGGAAGCCGAAGAATAGAAGAATCAGAGTTACCTCGCGCTGATGGCCAGCGAAGAAGAATCGAAGGACGAATCGGAAGACGGGTTCGAACCCGAATCGGGTCATGAGGCCGTACTCATTTCCGAAGGTTCCGAAGAGGTATACTTTAATTTAAATATTTTTTTTAATTATTTCTGGCTTAAATAATAAATTAGCTAAAATAGAAAAAGGAAATGATTTACTCCTTGAAGAGAATCAAAATCTCAAGGAACAAATCAGAAATTCAAATCCAACTCAAGATCTAACACTTGAGGAGGAGAATCTATCATTAAAAAATGAAATTAATAATTTAAAAAATATGTTAGAAAAATTTACTACCAGATCAAAGAATTTAGACTTAATCCTAAATAATCAAAAAGCATGTTATAATAAAACCGGACTCGGATATAAGTCGAATTCAAATAAAACTTTTAAATCATTAATAACCCAATACAAATCAACCAATCAAGCTTGGGTTCCGAAAGCGTGTTTGACCACGCAAGTAGGACTTAATCAATATTATATACCTAAAGAAAAAATATATTATATAAACTCGAATAAACCAAATCAAAAACCAAAATACAAACCTAAATAAAAAAATTCAAAATCCAAATATTTTAAAACTTAACAAAATATAAATTATCACCAAGTTAATTATAACTATAAAAGAAATAGACACAAACCTAAAACAAAAATTTAAATTAAAGACCAATAATTCAGGGGGAGGCTCCAAAATAGCTGACACCTCCAAAATTAATCTACCCAATAAGGGTAAAACAAGAGTAGTCTACCTTACAGGGTAGTTAGGAATAGAATAAATAGGGACAAAAGTTTAACTTGACAAGTAGTACTTGTCACGCCCCAGGTAGTCCCTGCCAGAAGAAATTTCGGCAACATCTCCCGTACGGCTGACAATATGAATCCAAATATACATATATCCATCCCTCGGCCCACACTGCCGAAACAATACAATACAAATAATAGACATTCCACGCAGTTTATATAATCATTCCACGCAGTTTAAGGTAAAGAAAGGACGATAAGAAAATCAACACAGATATATGTAATCCTACTCCACTATATCGAAGAAATAAAATCCACAAAGTAAGGAAATATCCGCAGCGGAAAACAAGATGTAGCAAACCCGAATGTTTAGCATAAAGTCCACGATATAAAACTCACATTACAAGTATAAAACGACATAAAATGGAAATAAAAGTCGACAACGAAGAACCATCACGGTAAAGGGCTAGCGACTGGAATATCTCCCGACGGCCTCAACCTGAAAAGGTAATAACAACGGGGTGAGTTCAATGAACTCTGCAGGTAACCTATAGATATGTACAGCAACATATAACAACCAGTAATAACCTATGGTACAATCTCCTAAACCATAGAACCTAAAGTACAGTCTCCTAACAGTATAACAGGTATGTATAACTGAATAAGCTGTAGTAATTACAGTAAGCATGTAATACAGTCTACAACAAAAATAATAAGAAATGCATAGCTGAAATAAACTGAACTCACCTGTGAGGCTTGTGCAAATGACTGTGGACATACACAGATAAAAATAGTCAGAGCAAAAGCATATATCCTGTATGCATGTCAATTATATGCAATCACCAAAATGCATCAAACACAAATAATGCAAGCTGTGCATATGATGCCAATGACATGTCCTGGTCACCCCTACTGCCATGCTCAGCCGTCTCACACACGATGGTGAGACCGAGTGGGTAGGGCTGTGACAACCGTGCACTCTGCCGTCACTGTAAAATACGGTACCCAAATGATAATTAAATAATAAGGTTTAATGGACGTATAGCCTTACCGGAATTTTTAGGATTTTTTAGAATTTTTTATGGATTTAAATGGAGTCCGTATGACTCGTTTTGAAGGGATAAATCGGTTGTGTTAAGTGGGGGCCTGTTTAGACCCAATTAAGTTGGGAGTTGATTAGAATATAAATTTAGGTTTGATCTTTCCTAAACCTAAGTTCGAATTTTATAAATCTAATACATTACTGTGCCCTAGCCTCCTTGCCCACGCCGATCCCCACCTCACGAGCGCCCCCGGTTCCTCCCCTCGCCGAACCCTTCTCTTCATCTTGCGCCCGACGCCGCCACCATCCCTTTTCCTCTTGCGACCTTGATGTGCCACCCATCGCCGCCGCGCACAATCAACAGCCGTCGACCTCTCCTCGCGCCAGCACCAAAGATGCCGCGACGAGCCAACGGCCGACGTCGACCTCTCTTCTCCCCGAGCCATGCCCTAACTGATCCGGTAGGTAGATTTCCCCTAGTAGATATGAGATTGTGGTTCATCTTGGTTGTTTGTAAATCAAATCCGATGTTGAGCTTGATTTGGGGCAAGGGAGTGTGCTTGATTGCTTCCTTTGATCTAGCCTTTCTTTTTCCTTGTGCTCTATTTCGGATTTTGTAGATGTAGGATGTTTTGTTTCGGCAACAACAATTCTTGATTGGTTACTCCAGATTTGTGAGAGCTTGGTTGGTTTCGGGTGTTTTTGTTGCCTCCTCTCAATGGGTTGATTCATCGAACGGATTCAAGAGTTTGTAAACCGATTTTCTGTAGAGGATATTCGATCTGCAAATTTAAGGAGGAGGCAGGGCAGATGTAGTGAAGGTGCCGAGCTTTGGTTTTGTATCCATGCACTGTGATGAATTCAGTTTCAAGTATGGCTGAGGTAATTGGGTTCCATTGTTTTAAGCACCTACTTTTGGAATGGTCTTCGATTTTTGATTTAACGGATGAAAGAATTGTGATTGTTGTGTTGTATTGTTGATTCTGTGATTGCTGGAAAAACTGTGATAGATTTGAAATTTTCAAATTGATTTTGGAAGCGATGGTGATGTCCTTGTGATTTTCGGGAATTTTGGAACAGATTTAGAAATACTAAGTCGATATTTGAAGCTGAGACGATTTTCTTGTGATTAGTAAAATTTCAGGACAGATTCAGAATTGCTGAGTTAACTTTGATGTTGGGATGGTTTTGAAGGTTGTTCTAGGATTTGGGTATATGATGACAACTTGGGATCAAAGTTGTTAAAAATGTTGATTGTATTAGGGCTAAGCGATGATTGTGTTTCGATTAGGGCCATCCTAATTGGTTTAGAGATTGATTTAGTTATTTGATTCATGTGAGAGTAGCTAAATAATATCTATGAACGCAAGACACTGATTTGGGGCGAGCAGCACAACGTGGATTTTATTCTGATACGATTGACAAGTAAAGGCAGGTACTTCTTTCTTTGATTCTTTAGTTCTTTGAACTTAGTGCATGAGCTATTTTGGATAAGAACTGTTTTACCTTGACTCCACTCTTATTTTCCTGCGTTTGATACTTCCACTCGATCTTTGAGATATTCGTTCCCTTATCTATACAGTCTCTCGTTGTTATCCATGATACGTAGCAAATACTAAATATCATGTTTGCTTCTTTTGTTTGTTGTTTACTTATGTACCATATTGAGCATGCTGACTTCATGTAGCATATCTTATACCTAATTTTTACTTATGTTTATATGATGATTGTTGCATTTGACGCAACATATCATTGCATGCATGTCAACGATAAATTCTTTCATGCGGTCGAGAGAGTCGTTGACCAGGGCCGCATCCTCGGCCACTCGAGAGAGTAGTAGCTGGAGTAGATGCCGCTTGTCCTGTCGTGCCTCCCTTAGCCACTCATGGGTAGTGGTAGCTAGAGTGACGAGCAGCAGGGACCCCGTTGCAGATGTAGCTAGTTAGCTACTATGCACCTGTCCATTCGATCACTCGATAGTAGTGGCAGCTTTTGGGTGGTACAGTTTGTCATCGATCTAGCCTCTCGACCATACAAGAGTCATGGTGCAGAGAGGTGAGCGGGGTGACCATCCGTGCATACGATGTTATTATACCTGCTGTTATTGTTGTTTATTTATGCTGCTGTTATTAACATATACTGTTGTTGCTAGTTTATACTACTGTTGTTTCTTATGCTGATATGCATATTCATGTTGAGATATACACTTCTTATAGGTGTTTAGTGTTAGGACCGTCGGTTGCGGCTAGAGAGGGGGGGTATGAATAGCCGACCCCAAATCTTCCCGTTTCTTCCTACGATTAGGGTTAGCGCATCGGAAATAAAATGTAGAAACGAAGACGAAATAGATCAAACCTCAACTCGTCGATGTAACGAGGTTCGGAGATGAAACTCCTACTCCTCGACGTGTTCGTAAGGTGGACGAAGCCTATCAATCCGTCGGTGGATGAGTCCCCGGAAAACCGGCTAATATCAACTCCTTCTGGGTGGAGAAACCTCGCCACAATATCTCTTGCAACAGCAAGAATAAAATACAAGAAGGAAAGCAAGGAACAAGGAATAATACAAATGTAAAAACCCTACTAGTTTTTCTTGCCTTCTCGTCGACTGGATTCGATGAAGCAGCAGCTTCTCAGAACGCCTACAACAGCAGGAAACCCCAGTCGAAGAAGCTCACACGAAGCTTAGACGAGAGCTCAGCAAAGCTCTAGAGCAGTAGTAGCAGCCAGGAAGTCGAAGAAGAAGAAGAAGAGGTCGAGTCCTCCACCTCTTCATTTATACTGAACCTGTGAACCTGCGAATGGGAAGAAGACAGAAGCCAGAAATCTATCCGTTGAGTCACAACGGCTAGACCTGGACCGATCAGACTCTACCCTGATCGGTCCAGGCAGTGTCTGATCGGTCAGGATGCCTAGAAGGGTTCCAAGCACCTCCAAGGGGATAAAACTTTATCCCCATGGCAATGGATAGCGTTTGATACGATCCGAATAAAATTCTTGGTCCGAGCGCCTGGACTTAAGTTAACATCATGTTAAAACTGTTTGGTCCGGGTTCTTGCTCCCACTCCGCTCGCTTGGGTCCAGGTCTTCCACTCTGACTCCAGCTCTGCTTGCTTGGGTGATTTCGGTCATCCAAAATAGGGCTTACCCGAACCCATTTTCCGGCCTTCGAGCAATCTTTCGCTCCTGCTTCTCGTCCCTCAGAAACACCATGTGCCTCCTTCTCGTCCGCCCACGTACTCTTCCGCAGCATCTCGTCCCTCGGATGCACCAAGCCCATTGGCTCTCTCCCGTACCGTCCTTCTCACTAGCTACGTCTTTTGCTCGACTTCATGTGCTCCTAAGTTCATGCACACTTAGACACAGGGGTTAAAAACCATTATGACCTAGCCTGACTTGGTTGATCATATCAAAACTACATTGGGATACTAACAATCTTCCCCTTTTTATGTGAACAACCCAAGTTAAGTTAGGGCAAACAAACATAAAGAAATAATAACAAGATAATAAATTTACAACTCAATAATGTGTAAAAAATTAAATTACCCTCCCCTGAGACTTAATCTTCCCTTCTCCCCCTTTAATCACATTAAATATGATATTTTTGAAATGACTTTGGAAAAGCTAAAATTAAAGTCTAAGGAAAATCAGAAAAAAAAATATGCATTTGGATAACTAATTCATAGAAAATTTTCTAATGGTAAAAAATTCTGAAGAATTGTTTAGATATAAAAAAAAATAAATTTGCTAAAATAACTC
>JBBMJZ010000010.1:6002629-6014976 GCA_037833815.1 Zingiber zerumbet | reverse complement strand
TTAACCTTATTAATTATATTTAGAATAATTAATTTAATGCTATGAAAAGCCTAAATCGGGAAGTACACATAATAATCACTCCAGAAATTTAACCTCTTTGATTATGAAAAATTCCTACATTTTAGATCTATACTTCACGCCGCGGCACTAGGCCCGGGAACGCGCGCTTTCCTATAAAAGGAAGAACAGGGAGAAGGAGAGGACGACGCTACTTTTTCAAGTCTCTCTTTTCTGCACCAAACTCATCGGCAAGCCCTAAATCCCATCACCCCCAGCTCCTTCTCCCAATTACGATGGCGGTCACTTCCCAGGAGGCCATCCAGCAGCTGGCAGCTCTCATGGAGCAAGGTCATTGCTCTTCCTAACGATTCTGTGTCGATGTCTTCTTAACTATCATAGTTTTGTTTCATAGAGTTTGATTTTTTATATGTTCTTTTGTTTTTTTTTTCTGTTTGAATTGTTGCAGTGGATGAGCTGCTCAAGGTTACGTTTAAGGTATTAAGATTCTTCTAACTTTCGAAATCTGTTTTTTTTATTTTAAGGAAAAAAAAAGAAGAATCCCTTTCGCGTCGTTGAATTTGATTCTTGGAACAGATATGGTAATTTCGTGGATCTTGATATCTTATACGAATGGTTTCTCGAAACATGGCCCTCTGAGCTAATCAGCCATGTGAAAGCGGCGTTGTTATTAAAAATGGCGTGTATGTTTTTTTTCCCTTCGGTTGTTTTTCTTTAGTGTAGTCTAGGATGAACATTCCGAGTGATGGCGCTTCATAATGACTGTAAATATTTTTAGGAGAATAATGATGCCAGTGGTAGGATCTGAACCAAGAAGCTTTTTTAGGCATTTGCATCTGACGAAAACTTAGATTGTAATTTGTATTATGTTTCTCCGAAAGCATCAAGTCTAGAGTCTGAAGATGCTGGAAAGGATGGCTGTTTATCTTGGTCATGTCATGCACATGCTTTTAGTGTTTAAGTTCTTTAAGACCCTGGCCAGTTTCATCCTTTTGTTGGCATATAAACTTATTCCAAAGCCAAATTGACTTCTTCAAATATACAAGAACAATGTCAAGAACAACTTGACTTCATCAACCATGCAAGGGAGTTGTCAAAATCAATTTGACTTCATGCGACTCTTCACATAGCAAAGTTCAATTATCTTATTAAGTTAAACTCTTTATGACAAGAGTCATTAGTATAGAAAAGAACAAAATCTAGATGTGTCAACTTAGTTTTTGCAATCATTTTATACACAATTATTATTAGCAACACAAGCACTTAGCTTTCTGCTTCATCATCATGTGTTTCGCCCTATTGGTGGATTAGACTTATTGGATTCGGTGTTCATGGAATGTGTTGCTTCACTGCTAAAACTTTTACATGTACCCATTCTGGTAGGGCGAATTTATATTTGTATTTTTTTTTTTGTAGACTTGTTCATCACATCTTACTTGGTTCTTTTTATTGGATTAAAATGACTATTCAAATAAAAAAGAAGTGGAAATGAACTTCCACTGGGAGCATGTGATTCATGAATTTTTTACCAGGATGATTAATTTATTGATGGAGAGTTTCATATGTAGAATATGCACCAGGGATACCCAACAGCGACACTCATGCGCTTTCTTAAGGCTAGAGAATGGAGTGTTTCCAAAGCACATAAGATGGTTTGTCCATGTTTTCTTTTGCATTACTTTTTTTTCTGTATGCAATAAAAATAATAACAATTCTCCTGTAACAGCTGATGGATTGCTTAAATTGGAGGATACAAAATCATATTGATGACATCTTGTGTGTGAGTCGCTGTTTCTGAAATGGATATTTTAAATTTCATTTCTTTGTTAAGCTGTTTTTTTGGCAAAACTATAACCAATTTGTAAGGCATTATAGAATGTATATACAAAGAAATATTCTTGACTATCTTTGGTATTTGCTTTTTCCTATTGTCGGTTACCATTTTCTTGTAAGTTGGACCTCAACCTTAAATGTTGAACGATCCACAATCAACTAGTTGGATAGAAACAAGCTTTTCCTAGAATAAATTCAGAATTTGGTCGATCAAAATATAATTTAGGATATTTCAAATACAATAATATGCCTATGTATGCACAGTTTTAGAACACAAACTTATATAAGAGGACTTGAATGCCTAGTGCCTGTTCTTTGTGTCACTAAGGTAGCATAAACATGTACTTATCACTTGATGCATAGCTTTACCAACACTAAGATGATTTGATCTAACTCAGGCTTTTCTGAGCACAGACGCCTATAATTCCAGCAGATTTGTACAGAGGGATTCGAGATTCACAGCTTGTAGGATTGTCAGGCTACACGAAAGAGGTATTGCCTAATTGAATCTAGAACAACCTTCCTATCCTGTTATAGCGCTGCACACCACATGCTTTCGGTTAAACATCTTTCACTAATAGCTTCTTTATTTCTGCAAAAATAATACACTTTCTATGGCAAAAATATCCCATTTTGTAATCAATAGTCATTTATCATAGCTTGTGGATCTTTTTTTTTAAAAATTTTATTTTTTATTGTCTTTGTTTGATTATTTGTTATTCAACACAATCATATTCCCAAACTTGGTGTGGATACTGCGCTCCAGCGTATCATGAAGATGATTAAGGAAACTTGTAACATGAAGAGCAGCTTAAAGTAGATGAAACATTATCTGTTTATGAAAAAGAAAAGCAGCAAAAAGTATATTCATGGTTTAGATTTTAAGAACTATGCCAAATTGGAATTTCAGAATAGATTGGGGTTTGAAGCAAATGCTAAGTGCCAAGCTGTGGCAATTTACAACATATTTCTTTAGAACTCACCTGTTTTTCTTTGTTGATTAATTTTTTCTGGAGATCTCTGCTCATTTGCATCCACATCCATCCCTTCTTGCTTTCTTATATTGAAATTCATATTGTAGAACTTTTCACTAGCATGTCAAAAATATATTTACTGTTCTAGAAAAACTAACACATGACCTTTATGCATATGTTCTGACTTTTATTGACAAATGGGGTTGTTTAAGTTCATTGATGACTTATGATGATTGAGTTATCAGCAAGCACTAGATCCCAGTTTCTTGGATTTGAATGCATGGATTTATCCAAGAGCCTTCTTTCTTGATTCTAATGGAATTTTTGTATATATTCTCACAGTTATCTTGCATAGCATAGATGAATTAGAACATCTTCCTACTTGAGCATAATTAGAAGCAATGCATTGAAATGTTCTCACCTGGTAAAAATTAGTTTGGTTTACTTTGTAGTTGAGAAATGCCTGGAGGACATTATATTCGGCTCTATATCTGTCTTTTTTGTGATTTATATCAGCAAAATATAATTAAATTGCTTATTTCAAGTAACATCTACTACAGGGCCTTCCTGTTTTTGCACTTGGTGTTGGGCTCAGCACATTTGACAAAGCATCGGTATGGTTGTCATGTTCCTGTATTCAATTAACGTTCTTATTAAACAAATAATTTGATGTCTCATTTCTTATGGTATGTCCTTGCCAATCTCTTGTGACCTTGGTATCTTTCTTTACTATTTATTGTCTCGGTATTTATAAGGATAAATTCATTTAAGAAATGACAAGAAAAAGCTCACATTAAATTATTTCTCAAGAACCAAATATTACACGAGCTACTTCTCTTTGATTAGACATCATGTTAGGATGCTAGCTTCATTTTGATGCCAACAAACAAACTGATTATATTTGATTAAATTTTGCACAAGAGGACTTTCAGAAAGTTGTTTTGTTTATCATAGTCCTTTTGCACTATATCTAAGTCTACATCTTCATATCAGGTAAATTATTACGTGCAGTCACACATTCAAATTAATGAATACAGGGATCGGGTAATATTGGTAAGTAGCAGTTCTCAACAAATTACATGCTTCTTGCATGTACATCATTTTAATTTTCATTTTCATTTTGGGTTTCTTTGTTAGCCTGCGGCAACTAAAAAGTATGGCCGTCATATCGGAAAGTGTGTGAAAGTTCTAGATATGACTGGTCTGAGGCTTTCAGCACTAAGCCATCTCAAGGTACAATTCTTTTCTCCTCCAAATTTAAATTTATTAACAAGCTATGAAGTTGAATCATCCGAAAGTGCTCGATGTGATTAAAAATAACTGCAGAGTTCTCTAAAAACCTATTTGAAATTCTTCGCTTTAAATGGCTTTGGAATTGTTACTTTGTTTGTCTTTACTCGTTTTAGTGTCAAACGTTATAACCAGGCAATACTTCATATTAAAGTAAAAAAAAATATCATCTGGAGAAATGAAATTCGAGTGTATGTTCATGATATCTATGATCCTACTTTTACGTGAGGCCTTCTTTGTAAAATACTGCAATGTTAGGAATAATCTCGTTTATCATTTATTCCATTCATGGTTCAGGTCATTGATGAAGTTGCCACACAAGGATAAAGTTTCTAGTATCTTGAGTTATCTATGATATTTTACGTTCATTCCTCTGTTGAAGGATTAAAAATTTTGGTGCTTCACATCTTCAAGGCATTAAGTACAAGATATGACCACAACTATTCTCAGCAAACTAAATTCATATCTTGTTGCGTTTAGATGTTGTTCCCATGTCCTCCTGTGCTTTGTTAGAATTACATGTACATGTCTTTGCAATATTTCAATTTTCTCATTATAGCTTTGATCTTGGTTCAGATATTGACGATGATCTCTACTATCGATGACCTAAATTATCCAGAGAAGACACAAACTTACTATGTAGTTAATTCGCCATATGTGTTCGCAGCTTGCTGGAAGGTGCATATATTTTTTAATTTTAGCAAATTTTTATTTTCTGAGTGATGTCTAAGATGAGATGGTGCTTTCTTTTGATCCGATGCTTGCTTAGGTTGTGAAGCCTCTCCTGCAAGAGCGAACGAGAAAAAAGGTACAAGTACTCCATGGTTGTGGCAGAGATGAGTTGTTGAAGGTGAGGGGTTTCAGTTGCTCTGTAACAAGAGAAAAATTCTGCAATTTATCAGATACTTGTTTACAAACTCGTCTGCGATATTCTCTGATTCACATCCTATCTGCAGATTATGGACTATGCTTCTCTTCCTCATTTCTGTAAAAGTGAAAGAAATGGCAGCTCCTCTCGAGTCTCTTCTGCTGGAGCTGGTGACTGCTACTCCTTGGACCATCCCTTCCACCAACAGCTATACAGCTACATCAAGAACAATGCACGGAGCCAGGGGTATGCCTTACTACCAAAGCAAGGTTCCTTGCATGTAGATGTACCCACAGGAGACACAGAGGGAACAAAGATCACCGGGATGATACGGTCCAAGCTCCATTTGATTGGAGATGACAGCAAGCTTGCTTCCTCGTTGAGTGTTCTTCACGTCGATGTTGTGTAAAGATGCAACCGGTTGAAGAAGCTTTCTCAAGCAGCACAGAGATGTTCAGTGATTTTAACTAAGGTTATCTATATTAATTAACAAGTTCTTCAATCTCTTATCTTGTGGAAAAGGAACGTGAATGTACCAAACCATGTAGCTTTATGTTCTATTTAAGGAGGAATGCGAAGAAGCATCAGAGTACCAGTGTCTAGCATTTGATTCCTAATTTGAGAATATTATATTATTTATCTAGCTGATGGAGTTTTTCCTCCAATACGTGTCGGAACCACACTGATGGTGCTGGACTCGGCGAGGATAGGCGACTGTTGGCTGCTGAGCTTGGTAGAGGAGGTGGGCGGCCGAGTTGTTTGCCTCCGGCAAGGGGCCAGTAACTAGTGTTGGGGTTTACAAGGTTGTAAATATAATTTTATATTATAAAATATATGAAAAAGATCATGGTTTATAAAGAGTAAAGATATCTCCATTGACAATGAGACCTTTTGGGGAGAGTCTGAAAGCAAAGCCATGAGGGTCTAGATCCAAAGTGGACAATATTATGTCATTAGGGGAGATATTTGAAAGTTTTTCGATCTAACAAGTGGTATCAGAGCCAGGTCTGCCAGAAGGTTTAACCGCCGACTGTGCACAAGAAGTCATGGTCTGATTAAACCATGTGATAAGGAAGTCCTAGTAGGTCGGGTGGACCGAATGGTAGAGGACCTGGTGGGTCGAAGGATCGGATTTGGGAAATATGTGGTCCTTTGTTTGAGGGGGATTGTTGGATTTGCAAGTTTACAAACATAGCCCCATATTGTAAAATACATGGGAAAGATCATGGTTTATAAAGAGTAAAGATATCTCCATTGATAATGAGGCATTTTGAGGAGAATCTAAAAGTAAAGTCATGAGGGTCTAGGCCTAAAATAGATAATATCATACCATTAGAAGAGATATCCAAGAGCTTTTCGATCTAACAGCTAGGTCTCAGCGGAGCATCCACTACTGCCATGGCGAAGAACAATGAGGGTTTATAGGGTTTTGCACATTCAATTAGTTTTTTTGTTGTTGTTTTCGGTATTTCTACTCATTTAACTATTTATATTCAATAATTGAGGGCAAACTTTAATTTGTGATTAGGGCTTTAAAGGAGCTAAGCAGAGTCAAGTTCTATAGTATTTAAGTTTATTTGATAAGGTCATTAAATCTAAATTAAACTAAACGGTTGAATTAATTTTTTCAAACTTGATTTTGTTTCTTTTTTATGAGTTTGAGTTTGGTTTAAACTTGACTTGAGCTTGGTTCAAGTTTGACTCGAGTTTGGTTCGTTTAAATATTATTGAGCTCTCAATTTAAGTTTGTTTAATTGTTTGAAACTTTATATTTAAACTTGTTAGTTGATTATTACGCTTGATAATATAAATTTATTTATTTATTTTTAAAGTTGTAGGATCATTGCGCTAGAGGGGGGATGAATAGCGCTCGTAGCTTTCACGTTTAATTAGAAACCTTCGAGTAAAAACACAGCGGAAATAAAGAAAGAAAACAAAGCAATCACTAACACGTTTCTTTTACTTTGTTCGAAGCCTGTGACGACTCCTACTCCAAGGCCTGCGATCGTTGATCGCTTTCGTTGGACAATTCACTATCGGTTTCGAATAAGTACAAGTATGGAGTTATAATATTATGACAACTGTAAAATAAAAATACGGACAACCACGGATCTGAAGATTCTTGTTCTCGGTCGTCGGAGCAGCGTTTAGGCGTCGAGGAGGCGTTTTCTGAGCAGCGCGCAAGAACAGAAATCGTTCTGAATGTCGTTCTTAATCTCTCGATCGAATGCTGCTTATATAGGCTGTTTCGGGTGCCTGGAACCCCTCCAAGTGCTTAGACCACATGTCTCGGCCAATCGACGCGCTCCACGTTAGCTTGTGGATGACTTTTCATGTCCGGGCCCCTGGATCGAGTCCAGACGCTCGGACTCCTGGTGCTTGGACCCCTTCTGGGCGCTCGGACCAGTTTTTTCTACCCTTGCTTTTTCTTGTAAAACGAAGTTAGTCCATGCAATAAACCATATATATAATATAACTTTGACAACCTCTGACTATCTGATAGTTTCGCCAAAACTCTAGGTCAGACAGACGCCTACTGTTCCCTCTTCAGGGAACGCGTTCTCACCTACCTCTTAGGAGAGTTTACCTTTTGCCAGATCGATCCTCCACGACCGCTTGACTTTTGCTTAGCGTCTGAGACTTCAAGTCTTCATGATGAATGTTCGCTCCACGATCCGCCCAGACTTCCACCTGGTCCGCGACCACCAGGATTTTCACCTAGGGTCTCCGACTCTAGGATTTCGCCCAAAGTGCTCGATCTGCCAAAACTTCGCCTTATCTAACGACAGTTAGGACTTTCCTTTACTTAGGGTTACCTCCCCCTAGGACCTAGGGTTTTCCACCTGCCTAGAATCCACTAAGACTTTTGCCTAAGAATACTTAGGACTTTCTTGCAAACTCATTCAACCTTGTTAGACAATAAGTAACATTAACTTTGAAGTCTTTGCCATAATAAAAACTTAGGTTCGATCGTTTGCTGCTCCGTGCAACAATAAAAGTTTCTTTGTTTATTTAGCATGTTAATAAGAAGTTTATTGATGAATATGGTTCATATGCATTATTTATGAATATTGTTCTTGAACATTATTCACAAAAGTTATTTATGAATGTTAAGAAGCTGAATACATGTGTTTAAGCTTATTCGTTTAGTTTAATGAGTTATTTAAGCTCAATCATTTAATTGATCCTATGTATATTGAACAAATATAAATACGATCTTATCAAGCCAAATGTCAATCTTATTTACAAATATTCAATTTATTTATGGTTCTATTTGACAATTCATTATGTCCTTGCTATGTCATTTATTAACTATTTAATTTAAAAGTTTGTACAATGATTTAATTGACACTTTATTTACATTTAATTTTGAACAGAAATTAAAAGAATATCCTTTTAAAAGAATCATCATAGTAATTTCTTTCTTACCATGAAAAGCAAAGTGGTCGGACTAGTCAGTTCACAAAAATTCATCATTTGGTAGGGTGGGACGAGTAGGTCGGCTCGTCATCTCACAGATTGAGAAATCTCTAATCTAATTCAATCCAAAGTGAATTGTGAGTTAAGCATATCAATATGTGAGCCTACTAAAAATTAAAAAAGTAAAAAAAAATATAGAAAAAATTATAATTTTTAAATTTGGATTGCGGATTAGACAGGTTAATTTCAAGTCTATTAAGTTTTCTACTTTAATTTTGAGTTTTAGAATTTTTTTTTTACTTCTCAACACACAGGATAACCTAAGTCTTCCACAGGCTGACCCATCTAAACCTACAAACCATGTAGGCTGACTCATTTAGACCCATTATAAATGAGTTGATAAAATTTTAATCCAACTTATTTAAATTATTTGATAGGACAAACTAACTCTACGAGTTCAATGCACTAAATTTTTATCTATTTATCTTAATTTTTTTCTTCAAAGTTTATAGGGTAGGAAAGTACTTTTGAATGAACAAGGATATGAAATATATCCATAAAAATAGAGAAGAAACAAAAATAGAATGATAATTTACCAAAGAGCGTAGGTAGTTTTGCATTTTCCCCAAATCACGTAGGCATTTTGGAAATGTCCAAATCATGTAGACTACCTTGTGTTAAATTCCCATTTTACCCTTAATTAAAATTGTAAAAGAATCTAATGTGTGTCTGAAGCATGGATTAAACGGGAGTTTGAGGCATGTCACCAAACCACTGGCTTGTTTTCCCTAAAAAAATCCCTATACCTCGTCTTGCTTGATCAACGAAATTGAAAACTCTAGTTCCTACATGTGAAAACAACGTTAAAAACAACTTTTACTTCACCGGATTGGCCTCAGGCCTCATCGATGAAACCTTGAGCAGTAGCCCTTAGTGCTTCACCAGCGGCTACGACAACCCCCATTGGTATAGGCTTTCATCCTTTTAGCTAGTATTTATTCCCCAGAAGAATCAATTCCAAGTGAGCATTGATTGAAGACAACAATATTAATAATACTTGAAATGTCGAAGAATTCATCATCTTCACAGGTGAAATAATTTTTATTAGTTAAAAGGATATAAGCTAAATATGTATGCCTAGTTTAAGATATTTTCAGAAAATTTATGTGATTGAATTGTTGGAAATAGTATATAATCAAGCTTAGTGAAAAAACTACAGTGTCTCAGTACTATCATTTACTAGGAATGATTACAAATGCTTTGATGTGTACAATCAATTAGTAGGACTACTTATCATATTTATTTTGTATTTAAGTTAGTTAAATTTATCAAAATGAAATGGCTAAAAAGTATTACTTAGTCTAAATGTTATTCATTTGTTCAATTACAAAGGTCGAATGGTTTATTTTTATACTGCAGGAAATGCAAATAGCTAGAAAAAGCTACATATCAAGTATAAGTTACATTAGATGAGTAAATTAAGTCATTTTATAGATTTTTTTCATCAAACTTCCCCAAAGTAAGGGAAAAGAGCAGTTAGGAGTGAAACTCTATAAAAAAAAACTCATTAGCATTATAAGCAACAACCTCTTTATGTCTTTCCTTAACATACCAAAAAGTCCACTTAGGGGATTACTAGTTAAGATATTTGAGAATTGGGATTCAAAATGTAAAATTTTAAAATTTCATAATGTGGGTGTGACCTTCACAACCAAAGACGTAGTACTATTGCTCGAAATCCCAAATAGAGGCATATATGTAAAGATGAAATCAAATGTTGCTTTTGGAAAATTATATACCAGATATTTTGCAAGGAAAGAGCTAGATTGACCTAGATTGGACGATCTAATAAAGAAATATTATCTCCGTATAGATTTAGATGAGGATGTTAGGTTGTTTTGTAAATTTTATATTTTATATATATTTTCTTCTGTTTTCTTTGCTTCTTCTACTTATAAACTACCTATATAGCTTATAGATATTGACGATGATATCAACAACCTAGGAAATTATAATTAGGTTGAGGCAATATATAATTATATATCTTCTTGAATCTCGATATTTGAAGAAGTGTTTGTGGCAAAGACTCTTATCCAGACGGTCGTGCTGCCTTATATGAAGGGATTTGGTAGTATACTTGCTGTATATTTTGAATATGTAGTTAATTGTTTGCATAAATAGCTAATATAATCCAATTATTTATTTCTGTCATAGGCTTGGTTTGTTAAGCATGTCCCTATTCAATAGGAAGCTAGCATGGTAAGACCTAGAATAAGTAAGTGGAGGTCTACTTATTCTCATATTAATAAATTAAGAGATAAATTAAAAGAACCCTCACCTCTCATGGCAAACATAAGTGTGTTTGAAATAATGCTACAATCATATTATATATGTAAACGTTCATTAATTGATTATCTATTGTTATTGATTAATCATATTATTGTTGATATTCTTCCTACTCCTGAGAAAATCCATTTACTTGGATCCTGCCTTGCCATTTAATGTGAATCAACACCATAAAGGGGCTAAACACCCACTGCATAAATCGATATAGACTTACCGACGCCAATTGGATATTTAGGGTGTATTACAAAGAAAACAATGATTAAAATTCTTACTTGTCAACATGAAGAATTACTTGCCTTTAATAAAAAATTAGTTGATGTTCTAAAATAGAAGGATTATCTTTTCCAACTAGGCACCCTGCAGGACATCCTCCTCCTAAAGATTCATGTACCAATCCACTGAAAAGAGGATGTGACATCTTCATTGGTACTATTTGTCCATAGTACCAAGAGGACTAAGAGACAAATGAAATTCAAAGAAAATTAAATAAAAAATAAAAAATTCAAAATTAAAAGAAAGTTTTCTAAGGGGGAGCTATAATGTGCTTATGTTTTATTCATGCTCGTGCTCATTTATGCTTATCTTTATTGCATTTTTACTTAACTTTGAATTTCGGTTGTCATAATCAAAAAGGGGGAGATTGTTGGTGCGGAAAACATTCGACGATCGAACTTTAGTTTTGATGATGGCAAAGGGATTCAAAGTTAAGTTTAGTTGTTATCTAATGTATATGATTGAGTGTTTCAGGAAAGTCCTAGCTGTGGTTAGGCAAGTGGAAAATCCTAGGGGGTGGTAACCCTAGGTCATAGGGGGTGGTAACCCTATGAGGTAAGTCTTAGCGAGTCGGAGCTTCGGGCAAAAATCCTAGGGGGCGGTAACCGTAGGTTAAAATCCTGGTGTAGCGAACCAGGTAGAACTCTGGACGGGTCATGGACCGGACGTCCAGCAGGATGACCGGAAGTATCTGACCGGACGTTGAGTAAAGGTAAACTCTCCTGAGTGGAGTAGGTGAGGACACGTTCCCTGTTAGAGGGAACAATAGGAGTCGGGTCTACCTAGGATTTTCGGTTGGAAATTCGAAGTCAGACTCAGACAGTCCGGTGACTATCAAATTTATTTCTATATATTATCTATTGTGTTCTAACTCTGTTTTGCATGAAACTAATATTTTTGTGCAGGGTTAGAACCAACCAAGTCGGTCGACCGAACCATGGGATAAGTCGACCGAACCCTCAAGCCAGCAGATCAGATTTCCAGAGGTCTAGGGTCAACCAGGGGATTGGTCGACCGAACCTTGGGATCCGTCAACCGAACCAAGGTTGGGCTTCGATTGGATCAGGCCAGGTGGATTGAATCAGAACAGCTGATTGATCGACCGAACATGGTTATTGGTCGGTCAAACCTCGAATGGAGTTTGACCAGATCAAAGCGGAGTGAGTGGATCGGGCGGATCAGATAGGAGGAGATCGTCTGATCGGTCGACCGGACAGGGGATCGGTCGACCGATTCGCCTTGAGTCAAACTTGATCCCGAGCCTTGGGGATCTAGATCAGTCTTTGTAGAGCTATAAAAGAAGGCCTCGGGGTGCAGCTTCGACA
>JBBMJZ010000010.1:5965663-5983959 GCA_037833815.1 Zingiber zerumbet | reverse complement strand
TACTGGTGAAGTTTTGGATGATAGTACGTTAGGGAAACTTAGTCTATGCATGTCTAGGAAGATATGACTTCAACCTGATGCATTTAACTAAGTGGAACTAGCCGAAGCTACCCCTTACAGATCCTAACCAGTTAAGCCAAGGTTTTGTATTAAGTTCAGTGGATAGGACTATTTGGAAAACCTCGAAGGCATGGTTACTCTGATGATGTCCAGGTGACTCACCATAGCCGAGAAGTTTATCCAAAGAATGTCTATTTATTGAGCTCGAAGCTAAACTTGAATCTAACACAAAGTTAAACCAAACCCTAAAATTGAACAAAATTCATCTCACAAAATTATAGGTGTCACGCCTCGGGGGAGTCCCTGTCCGAAGAAATTTCGACAGCATCTTTCCTGTACGGGTGACAATCTGAAACTTACTACATCCTCCAAATACCTCGGCCAACACGGCCGGAACATATATATACATAATAGAAAAGTACAACAAGCAAACATCCACGCAGTTAATAATAGAACTGAACTAAAACATATGATAAGGCAACTAAGTCAAAAATCCTATTCCACTACACTCATAAAACGCAAATCACGACGCAATAAAATCCACTCACCTCTTCTGCCATCCAGGCAGACATGTAGTAAAACATAACCAAAAGAAAATCCATCGACAACAAAAAACCATACAATATCCATACTGTCAAAACAGAACAAATCTAATAAAGAAAACCAAAAGATAAAACAACGTCCTCGTGATCTGCAAGGGACTAGCGACTAGAACTGCTCCGGACAACCTCAACCTGAAAATAGTAATAATGGGGGGTGAGTCCAACACTCAGCGGATACCAAGTGACATGTATAATAGGAAATAACCAATAGTAATAAATATGCGTACAGTCTCCTGACATAATAACAATACATGCAAAATTGAAATAAATAGGAGAAAGACTGTACTAACCAGGACCTGGCATATGGATAACATATTGAGTAAAGTAAATCCTGCATGCATGTCAAATAAATGCATCCACCAAAATGCAGTATATAAGTGCAACAAACACAAGCAAATAAATGCATCAATGTGTATGATGTCAATAACATGTCTAAGTCACTCCTACTGCCAATGAGCCATCTCACATACAATGGTGAGACCGAGTGGATAGGGCTGTGACAACCGTGCACTCTGCCGTCACTACTCCTGATGAGTGACTGAGTGGACGGGATGTTGTCGGAGTACACCTATCCTCCTACCCCAAATCATAAGTGGGGGAGCGCAATGCTCTCATCTCCCGGTACACGATGACGGGGAGGGATCCCTGCCAGTTACCACGCTGCGTCACACTACCCATGAGCGGACCAACAGAGCCAAACAGAGCAAATCTGTCATACCGACTACCACGTTGCGTCACCACTACCCAGCGGAGCCTAACAAAGTAACCTGTCTGCCGGCTACCACGCTGCGTCACCACTACCCAAGAGTGGACTAGCGGAGCCTAACAGAGTATAGCTGCCACACACCCTGCCTGATATACCACTAACCCATGAGTGGTGGTGTGTGTAGATCCATGTAACTGGTGATGTGCTCAACAATAATGGAGCCGACAATCACGCAGCATGCAGTCATGCGAGATGATGCATTGAGAACATGACCTGAGACTTTGATTTTGGAGCAAAGGAAAAACAAAATGTCACCGGAATCAGTGCATATCTTTTTGAATGTTATTGCTTCTAGCTTTTCAGCAATCTCACTTGTTGAAATCTAAGCTTGAAATTAGAGTTTCATTCATAATTAAAAATCGAAGGAATTGAAATCAATGAAAAAATGCAAACACAAATCCCAATGCTTGTCACAGATTTTGATGCTTGTCCTTAAACAATCATTTTTTTACACACTAGCAGCAATAATAAAAATCAAGTCTTATCTTATTAGATGAGATCAACTATATAAATCCTTCTACGCCATAAGCTTTATCCTCTACTATATCATCATTTATATTTAAATAAATTTTATCTAGTTTTATTGTTGTTAACTAAGTCTTTTTTTATTTTTCTTTTTTCTCGTTTGATATAAATATTTGTCATAGTTTCACATCGCTTAGCAAGCATTTATTCGTCGTCTAAGTACATGTCTTTACCATAATTAAATATTTATTGGTCGTCTAAGTACGTGTCTGCACCATTCTAAACCTGTCTTTTTTATCAATAGGTGCAATTATGATTTTCTTTTTAATATTTTTATTTTTATTTTGTCAATGTATGTCCGCACATCCACCTTAACATCCCCACCTTTGCAACTCTCATTTTTTGCTTATGTGCTGTGTCATAGTCCAACATTCGGCTTCATATAACATAACAGGTCTAATCGCTGTTTTATAAAACTTTCGTTTAAGTCTTAACGATCACAAAGAACACTCAACATTCTCTTTTGTTTCAACCATCCCACCTGTATTTTATATAAGACATCTCTTTCAATTCCTCTATCTTTTTTACAAAAATGATCCTAAATACTTAAAATTCTCTGTTACATATAACTCGTCATCTCTTATATTAACAATTACCTTATTACGTTTAATATTACTAAATTTAAATTTCATATATTTTGTCTTTACTCTACTAAGCCTAAAATCATTCATTTCTAGCATTTTTTGCCAAGATTAAAGTTTATCATTTGTTCCTTTATGTGTCTTATCCACCAAAACAATATCATCTGCAAATAATATGTATCGTGGCACTGTATCTTGGAGTCTAAAAAGATAGACTCAGAATTGATCCTTAATATAACTTTATATTTATGGGAAACACTTCGGTTAATCCACCAGAAGTCTTTACTCTTATCATTACATCTTCATACATATCCGTAATTATTTCAATATATGTTATGCTTAGAGCTGTCAATTTGAGTTGAGTCCGTCGGGTTGGCCCACCCTGCCAAACAATTTAAGCGAGTTGGGTTGGAATTTTATCAACCCAAGCCCGCTGTGGGTAACCCGCCTAGGCCCGCGACGGGTTTGGGTTAGCCCGCAGGTTGAGAAACATATGCAAACTAAGTTTTATGCCAATTTATTATCTTTCTTTGTTATAATTTAAAAATAAAAATAGTATTTTTTATCCCACATAAGTACTTGTTTGTATCTATTTATATTTAAAATACATATTTATGGATACATTTGATTAATGAAATCTTTCCGAAGTAAAACGTTAAAAATATGAAATATTTTTTTAAATTTTTTAACAAAAATTGATAGTTGTGGGTTGGCCCGCCAAACTCACAACCCAGCTTGGCTTGGGTTGGGTTGAAAATTTGCCAACCCGCCAAGTTGACGGGTCAGCCCGCCCCGCCTGCCAAATGGTTGGCCTACCACGGGCCAACCCACCCTGCCATGGGTTGGCCCGTCAGACAACTCTAGCTAAGCTAACACCTCTCTTTTCTAGAACTCCATATAATTTTCCTTGAAACTCTATCATAAACTTTTTCTATATCGACGAATACCATGTGTAAGTCTTTCTTTTGTTTCCGATACTTTTTAATTAGTTGCATAAGAAGTAAAGCTTCTATTATCGACCTCTCAGACATGAATTCAAATTAATTTTTGGTCAGAGCAATCTCATTTCTTAGTTTACTCTTTCCCACAATTTTATGGTATGACTTATTAGTTTAAAATCTCTATAGTTTGCACAATTTTGTACGTTTTCTTTATTTTTATATAAAAGAACTATAATACTTACCTTTCATTGATTAGATATTTTTTTAAAAATATATAATTTCTTATAGGGAAGGGGAGTCTTGGCGCAATGGTAAAGTTGTTGCTTTGTGATCAAAAGGTTACGAGTTAGAATCCTAAAAACAACCTTTTACAAGGTAAGGCTACGTACATCCTTCCCCGGGACCCCGCATGGCGGGAGCTTCGTACACTGGGCCGCCCTTTTATATAATTTCTTATAGGTTATTCATTTTTTCCTTTACTTTCTTATTCCACTATTAAAATTCTTTACTTGATGGTGTGTTTCTTTGACCGTTCGCTATTATTTTCAACTTTGATATTATCTTGTGTCATATTTGAGTTGCTATATATTTCTCCCAATACTTATAATTCTACTCTATCCTTAAATATATTTTATTTCCCACCTTTTAACTTCCATCATTTAATTCTAGGAGTCTGTATATTTTACTTCTATTGATATGCGTGAATCATATATCCCCAATGCTATTAACATATATTGAGTAGTTAAATTTTGTCCTAATGTAACCTTGCAATCTTCAACTCCGCCCATGACGACCGGTCATGGCTGATCCCAAGTCCGGATAAAGGAGGAGGGTTGCGTTAGGCTGCCCACCAGCATTAAAAATATGACAAATATTCAATGAATGGATCAATTAAACTATTGTGCTAATGTTAGGTTGTTCCCCGGAAGGAACACGTTGCAAGTCCGACTGTAATGTCTCGGCAGTGACTGCTACATCTCCGGGTGTAGTGCTAAATATGTAAGAGTTCACGTTACATAGTTCGACTGTAAGCAAGGATCGTTACATCTCCATGAGAACTTGGATGTTGTGTTAAATAGGCAAGAATTCTCACACTATAGGTTGGATAAGAACAAATATGATAGAAAAACTAATAATTTAGAATTTGGAACATGGAACATAGGAACCCCCATTGTAAATCAATGGAAGTATTGGATACGATAATTAGGAGAAGAATTAATAATTTGTGTGTATAAGAGAAAATGGATAGGCGAGAAGGTAAAGATGACAGAGAATTCGAGTTTTAAGTTATGGTACACCTGAAAGAGTAAAGCATGAAATGAAGTGAGTATTGTTATAGATAATTCATTAAAGGATAAAGTTATAGTAGTTAGAAAAGGAGATAAAATTATAGCCCTTAAGATAATAGTAGCGAAAGAAACTATGAACATAATTAGCGTATATGCACCGCAAGTAGGATTGGATGAAACTACCAAATCAAGGTTTTGGGATAACTTAGATGAAATATTTCAAAACATTCCGCCAAATAAAATGATTTTAATAGGAGGTGATCTAAATGGTTATGTCGGAGTAAAAAATGAGGATATGTGAGGGTATATCATAGTTATGAGTTTGGAACGAGAAATGAGGAAGAGAAAATTACATTAGATTTTGCGATAGTATATGACCTTATATTAGCTAATACGTTTTTTAAGAAAAGAGAAGAACACTTAGTCACGTTCAAAAGTTGGAATAATAAATCACAAATTGACTTTCTTATTGTTAAGACAAAGGATAGAAAGATTTGTAAAGATTGTAAAGTTATCTCTGGAGAAAACTTAACCACCCAACATATGTTAGTAACGTTGGATATATGCCTCAAACATAGTATCAATAGAAAAAAAATATATACGACTCCTAGAATTAAGTGGTGGAAGTTAAAGAATGATAAGCAAATTATATTTAAGGAGAAGGTAGGAGTACAAGTATTAGGTGAAATATACGGTGACTTTAATACGATATGGGATAAGATGATATCAAAGTTAAAAATAGTAGCTAAGAGTGTACTTGGTAAGTCTAAGGGATATGCACCACTAAGTAAGGAATCTTGGTGGTGGAATGAGAAAGTACAAGAGAAAGTGAATGAAAAATGAATAACTTATAAGGAATTATATATTTGTAAGAACGAGGAAAACTTAAAAAAATATACAATAGCCAAGAAAGAAGCTAAGAGAGTAGGGAATGAAGCAAAAAATGACACTTTTGAACGATTATATTAAAAATTGGATACAAAATAAGGGGAAAGAGACATTTGTAGAATAGCTAAAGTGAGAGAAAGAAAAACAAGAGATCTTATCCAAATAAAATGTATTAAAGACGAATGTAATAGGGTATTAGTAAACGATGGAAAAATAAAAGAGCGGTGGAAGAGGTATTTTCATTAACTTCTTAATGAAAGTTTAGGTGGTCAACTTAACTTAGGTAATTTAAATAGCTCAAATGAACATAGAAATTTAAATTTTTATCCTAGAATTCAAACTTCAGAAGTAGAACAAGAAAAGTTGTTGGACCAGATGATATTCCGATAAAAGTATATAAGTGCCTAGAGAAACAAGGTATTGAATGACTTACAAAATTATTTAACATGATAGTAAAAATGAAAAAATTATCTGATCAATGGAGAGTAAGTACTCTAGTTCCCTTATATAAGAACGAGAGAAACATACAAAATCGTGCAAATTATAGGGGTATTAAACTAATGAGTCATACAAACTTTGAGAAAAAGTAATAGAAAAAAGATTAAGGACACCATGGTGACCGAAAATTAATTTGGGTTTATGCCTGGAATGTCGACAATAAAAGCTATACATCTTCTTAGTCAACTAATTGAAAAATATCGGGAGCAGAAATAAGATCTACACATGATATTCATTGACTTAGAAAAAACTTATATTGAGAATTCTAGAAAAGAGAGATGTTAGTGTAACATATATTTAACTAATTAAGGATATATACGAGGATGTAACGATTAGAGTAAAGACTTCAGGTGGAATAATTGAAGCATTTCCAATAAAGATAGGGTTACATCAATGATCAGCTCTAAGTCTCTATTTTTTTACACTAATTACGGACGAACTCACTATGCATATTTAAGACAGTATCATGGTGCATACTGTTTGCAGATGATATTATTTTAGTAGATGAAACACATAAAAAGTAAATACTAAAATAGAATCTTAGTGGGAAACACTAAAAGGGAAAAATTTTAGGTTTAGTAGAATAAAAACAGAATATATGAAATTTAAGTTTAGCAATATTAGACGTAATGAAGCAATTGTTAAGATTGGAGATGGATAGTTGTTCGGAACCAAGAGGTTTAAATATTTAGGATCATTTGTGCAAAATAATGGAGGGTTTGAGAGAGATGTTTTATATAGAAAACAAGCAAGATGGTTGAAATGGAGACGATCGGGTGTTTTATGTGATCGTAAAGTACTTCTAAAACTTAAAGAAAAGTTCTATAAAATCGTAGTTAGACCTGCTATGTTGTATGATGCTAAATGTTAGGCTTTGACTCGATATGAGCAGAAGATGCGTGTTGCAGAGATGAAAATGTTAAGGTAGATATGTGAATATACGAGCATGGACAAAATAAGAAATGAGCATTAGAGAGAAAGTCAGAGTTGCATCTATTGAGGGAAAACTCCCAAAGACATATTTAATATGGTACAGACATGTACTTAGATGACCAATAAATCCTCCAGTTAGGCGATGTGAAACTATGACAAACCCGCATATCAAACGAGGAAGAGGAAGACCAAAAAAAGATTTGGTTAGCAACAATAAAAGAAAAAATTTATTTAAGTATAGATGATGATATAATAGAGGATAGAGCTCAATGACATAAAAGGATCCATATAGCCAATTCCATCTAGTGGGATAAGGCTTTGTTGTTGTATTAGTTTATAAACATGTTCATATTATCTTTAACTTATTTCTGTTTATTTTAGCATTGTGGGAGTTACACCTAATTTGTCTTAAATACTAGTAATTTCTTTTAGTAGCTACACACATTCATCTTAATTATTTAATATTTTTAACCACATTATGTTTTCTGACTACATAAGATGTAACCCATGAAGGATTGCTAGCGGCAACACAATTTTATAAAATGTTCCTTGTCGTAGGGGCACATGATGTTCACATAATCGCATTTTATCCATTGATGAGACTTTTCTTAATATCTCTTTGTTGGATAATGAATCTAAGATTTCTAAACTCTTAATCCTAGGACTTGTCTATTCATCCATCTTGATTATTCTTTTGCTGATTTCTTTATTTTTGAAATTACATCTCATATATTCAATCTTAGTTCTATTTAACTTAAAAAATTTAGTTACTGAAATTTTCTCTCCACACAAGCTACCAGTTTATTTTATTTATACTTTTTTAATTGACTTACAACAACAACCAAGCCTTTTCCCACTAGGTGGGGTCGGCTTTTCAATTAATTATTTTTTTAATTGACTTACATTTGCAAAAATAACACATCGAGGAGTTTATCTTGAAAATAATTAGTGAAATATATAGTGTTATAAACTTATAATTGAACCTACAATTTCATTAATTCTAATAATAATGGCTACATTGTCGTACATGTTCTTTACTACATTTATCATCTGTCACCATCCCTCCATTGAGCTGGTAATATTATTAGTGCTATTCAAATTAATTAAATTATTTTTTACTACTTTGACTAATATTTTCTTGGTTCTCTCCACCTTTATCCACCTCCCACTCTACATGATTCAACTTAATTATGGGTGAACATACTCATCTCAACATATTTCCTCTCATTTATATCTGTTGGAACTATATCTAATTTCTCTCGTATACTAGTATATTTATTATTTTTAGTAACTCTATGCATTTATCTTTTAGCACCCTCATTTATACGACATCAACTTTCTCTCTCTCTCTCTCTCTCCCCTAAAGTTTGAACAGTTTGTTTCATATGAGTAATATTATTCTTTTAGCCTAGGAAATAATTACACACAAGATTTCAAAATTTCCTCTCCCTTTTAGTCCGTCATTTTGTATCCATTTGATTATATCTCTTAATATATTCTTCTTGTTGAGTAATGATTCTGAGATATCTTAAATTCTTATATATATATATTTGTTTTATTCATTCACCCATTTAGTACATGAAATTGGATAATAGGAATTGCTACTATCATTTAGAAGATTTGGTCTTCAGTCTTGTTTGCAGTTCTAATTACACTGAGAGGAAATCTTGCTCGATTTCAGAGAAGCTTCACTCTAAATTAATTGGCATCCTTTAAGCAGGTGCCTTGACCACTCCTGATGTGACAATTAAGCATTGACTTTATACGTTTGAACCACGTGGCCTAAAAGTCAAATTCTACGTGTTAATAAATCTATATTGCCTTTGAATGCCAGCATACTAATATGCGACTAAATTAAAGTGAGGCAATTATTCCACTGTAGGCTTGATGGCCTCACCTCATGAAGTTCACCTGATTGCCCAAATTGCTCATAACATTTTGTCGTGAGGCTTGTAGCTCTGCTGTAACATTTTGCTGTTTCTTCTTGCATTTCTCACCAAGCCTAGTGGACCAAGTGAGCCAAAGAGCTGTATTGAGTGCACACATATCTAGCCTTGCAAATGCTAGCGAATGTGTAGTGAGACTAAACCTATATGCTACAACATAATATGTACGAGCAGTTATTTTAGTTAAAGTTGAGAAAGACATGGAGAAAAAAGAGCATAAATTATAAATTATTCAGTGCATATTATTTTCATGTTAATGGCCAAATATTTTTGAATTTTAGTCAGATAAAACTTGTAGTTGCACAGTTCTGTCAATTAGAAATGAATTAATATAAATTGCTGCAAGACAGATCCCAGATACCACTTCACCATTCTTGTAGTGCATTTGATTGATATCTCACTGTTCTATTTTCTATGAAGTCTCATAGAATAAGAATTTATATATTTGATTATAAAAGTAAATTCAGATTATCAATTTTCATGGAATCTATTCCTTATATTATTTTTTGAGCTTTTTTGTCAATTTATAGGTAATAACTATATACTATATAATTATATATATTATATATTATGTTGTATTTAATACCAAATTAGTTCGGATAATGATTTTTTAGATTCTATATAAAAGTAAAATGTCTAATTGAACCCCGAAACAAAGTATTGCACATCTCTGAAATTTGAACTGAAACTTTATTTTCAAATCGTCCGGTTCAAGTTTTTCAGTTGGAAACAGTTATGTTTGTTGGAAAAATGTGAATGGAAACATAGAGATCCAACAATGTTGGCCTTTATGCCCACCCTTATTGAGCAGAGACAGATTGAGTGAGCTATTGTCAGTTGCTTGGAATGAAATGATTTATTTATTTCATTTCATGAACCAAACTAGTGCATATATATTTCTATTTCATTCCTTCTGAATTTCATTCTTTAGGAATAATTATTTTCTTATAATTTCCATTCTATCATACTAAACTTGAGCAACTGGGACATCAGGTGATTGTAACTCGTCAGTGATAGAAATTGCATAGATCTAGATTAAGAAATTTGTAACTTCACTTAATTACAGGTTCACTTATCTTTCAGACTTAGTAAAATATTTTCTAGTGGCATCAGTGTTCTCTTTATTCTGTCAGGCCTCTGCAACCCAGAAGTGAAGATGTTACAACTCCACAAAAAGGAGATATGTTCAGGAATTCCAAAATCATCAGATGAATGAGAAGCTTGGAAACACGGAACTGGATAGAAAAAAAAATCCAACTTGCAACCAGAAAGTAGAAAGTGAGCTTCTTTTGTGACCATCATATGGAATTTGTTTGCTGGATTTTAGTTCTTTTGTGCAATTTATTTGGTACTAGTTTATTGTTAAAGAATGCTTATTTGCGGGTTCATATTTCTAGGTCTCTGCTGGATTGTTACTTCTTTTCAAAAATTTTGATGTGAGGATAAACCCTACTCAAACCGCATGGTCATGACAGGCAAATTGTGAGGACATTTAATCTCATCTAAGCTCCACGTTGGTTTAACTCGAAGATATTTTTTAGTTGTTGTCTTAAAAGGGTCCCAATGGTCATTTATTAATCAGCTATTTGAATCTAATATACTCATATACATGTTCAGGCTTGTTGCCTTTATGAAGACTCAGGCACAAGTACCTGTTTATAACAGTCCTTCCTATACATGCATTTCCCCATGAGGGTTCTAATGCAGTATCTACTTTAAGGCTTCTTTTGCCTTGGATGATTCTCTCTTTTCTCTCCCTTATTTCCGCTGTAGTATCAATGTTATAAGTCATCCTTCTCATACTCTCGGAC
The DNA here is from genome assembly GCA_037833815.1 of Zingiber zerumbet. Taxonomy (NCBI): domain Eukaryota; kingdom Viridiplantae; phylum Streptophyta; class Magnoliopsida; order Zingiberales; family Zingiberaceae; genus Zingiber; species Zingiber zerumbet. The sequence continues at coordinate 5,973,119 of JBBMJZ010000010.1, read as the reverse complement.
CATTTATACCCCACGCTGTGCCTTTTTATCCATTTATATATCCACAAATAAAAGATCTACATTTGATGCATCTTTCCTAACTGAAGGCCATAAGTTGGTAGTTTGATTCGCCTTGCCATCAAAACGGATGTCACAGGCTGGCTCGAAAGTTTCTTCCGGAATTTCTCAATTATATCTGATGTTTATGGTATTGGTGTTATCCATTGTTCCAAATACACACCCATATAATTCACATCAATTGTGTTGAAACACGAGACACTTGGCGTTACCTTCATCTACTCTCGCATCCTTCATGAAGAAAACCTCTGACTTTGCCACACTAATTGCCTATTTGAGTCCTTTGAAAACACTTTCATTTCTTCCGATATAGTTTCGCATTCGCTTCTTAAATGCTTCAGTGAACAAATCAAGGTCATTGACAAAGAAAGAGAGATATTTGGGTTTGTTTTGTTGAATTTAACGTCCTTTTACACCTTTCACCTTCCTCATCCTTCGGATCAATTGGGAGAGTCTTATCTGGATCCATGTAAGGAATAAAAAGTACGGATACAAGGAACACTTATGGTGTGAATTTGTTGATAACTCTTCACAATATTTTTGAAATTGGTTGATATGATACAAGCTCATTATTAGTTCTCTTAAGTCCTTTAGAATCGTTGCTAGCTTAAGTATCTTCTCAATAAACCTCTAATTCGATCTATCATATCCTTTATCCAAATTGACCATTATTTCTCATCTTGCTAGCTCATTCATCCTTTCTTTCTCATCTTGCTTTAAGAGTGTAATTCCTTTTGGATCATGACTATGTCGTCTCAACACGAAGCTAGACTAATACGTTGAGCTTAGCTACTCCTATAAGTTGAAAATGAACAGCATTTTTCGTCCTGACTCTACTATAGGGCATCTATATGAATTATCTTATCTAAAAATTTTATTCTAAAATTTATATAAGATAGTTAAAAAAATTTTATATTGACTATCTTATTATTCCTTAAATTTTATATTTAATAGTATTTTTTTAAATTTATAGAATGGATTTTATTTTTTAAATATTATAGAGAAGGGAAAAAATTGATATAGTAGGAAGTGGATGTTTAAATTTAATAAAGTATTTTTTTTTAAATTATAGATTTTAGATGTATGGGTATTATATTTTAGTATGATTATTGCATATGTTTTTTTTTCCAAAATAACTGCAGATAATTTACGATGTCTCTTTAGAAAAAAACAAAACGTGTTCTTCTCACCTGCACGTGCCATCTCCTCCACGACTACTCAACATGTTCGCAGGGTCTCTACACGCGTCGATCATGCGATCGGACTAATGCCTTGTACACCGCTTTCCCCCATCCCATTAACCCGCTCGGCCTCGCTCACCAGTCGTCGACCTTCACTACGCTCTCTGTTCGCAATCGACAATGGCTTCACAGCAAGAGGGAAAGCGAGAGTCCGCTTCTAGAGGAGTGGAGCACGGGAAGGAGGGCATGTCGCCAGAAGATGTTGGACAGTGTCGTGTCATCGCCCAGCAGAACTCTATCGAGTCCCTTAGCGCCGCGGAGAAGCGCTACGCGAAGGCAAAGAACGCCGGCGCTGCGGAGATCCACAACACCAAAGAGGCCGTCACGCACGGATTCGACGCCGCAGGGGCTTTCGCCGTTGCCAAGGGCGCCGAGGCCAAGGAAGGAGCCACCCAGGGGGTGCATGTGGTGGCAGAAAAGGGCATTGAGGCGAAAGATTACGCGGCCGAGAAGACGCGCGTCGCGGCGGAAGCTGCTGCGCAGGAGATGGCCAAGAGCGAGAAAGCAGAGGAAGTAAAAGAAGCAGCCATATCGATGGCTCAGAAGGCCATGGATAAAGCACAGGAAGCAAGGGAAGCAGCGAGAGACACAGGGGAAGTGGCTATGAAGAGAGCCAGAGAGAAGGCAGCGGAGTCAATAGAGGTGGCCAAGAGAGCCCTTGAGTATGCAGAGGCTAAGGGAGAAGGATCATTAAAGGACAAGGACAAAGAGACTCTCAAGCAAGCTAAAGAATACGCTGGTCAGAAAGCAATTTTAGTCCAGGTATCATTTCTTAGAGGCATTTGTTTTGCTCTGTCGATGTCGGTGCTAGTGAGACTATTCTAGATTGAATGTCTATGGCCTGTAAATGCTAAAGCTTGCACAACTGTTTACTAGGAAAAAGTGGGAGAGGAGCAAAAGGGAGAGGAGAACATGGTGAACCAAAGCAAGCAGAAGTTCCCACTATAGATAGTGTTGGAATACTCAAAGTTATTGGTGTGGCTGTGATCGAAATTGCTATGTCAACACCTGATATGATCATAGGATTAGACCCTCTCGACCCGTGCGGAAGCAAATCAGTAATGCTGTGAAGAATCACCTTTTGCTTCAACAAGAATGCGATGGTCCTCCCGGTAAAACGCAGCGGTAAGAGGCAAGTCAAGTGGATATCCAATGTTAGGAACTGTTCGCTCTACCGGATTTATCAGTGGGCGAACAGGAGGAATGACTAGTTGGACCTAAGGTCCAGATATTGGATTAAAAAAAATAGACGTAAATGATAAAATGGCGAAAAGTTTTGTAAATCAAATGTCTACATGCCAGGTGAAGTAGATAATAATTGGTTGCTTGCCTAGCAAGTGGTAGACCTGCAGCAGTGCTCTTGTTGGTTAGCAGTTTGATTCTGGTTTTGTAGGATCGAATGAGACTGCTTGCTTTGTCTATCAGTGCTTCTGCTGTTTGGCAATTTGATGCTGATTTCGTAGGATGAGATTGCTTGCCTTGTCCTTGAGTTCTAGCGCTCTCATTGTTTCCACATCGTAATCACCTGCAAACTGCGTTGTATGTGAAGAAAAGTACTTTCAAACTTATTATGAAGTCAATAACTGCAAACTGCGTTGTATGTCATCGAACAGTTGAATATGCGGGTTATGATAAATACCTGATGTACTGCTATGAGCTCAAGTTCGGAAGAGACTCTTTTCCGCTGATGCCAGCTTGATCTGTAAACTGAAGGTGTTAAGTGATTTAAGAAGTACCGTTGGTTAATAAATTGAGACCAGTGCAAGTCAATCATAGCCTATGTTTTTTAGAAACTTCAGAGAGTTTTATCTTAAAAGGCTCCAAAAATGGTCGACGTCCAAGTTGGGGTGAAAGTTTATCTTGCTAGACCACCGTTTGGTTTGGTGAGTAACTTTGGGGATTCTTTCCTGCCTTTTGTGCATCAAGATAGCAAAAGCAGCTCCACCGTGAACAGGTGACGAGAATGAAGTCATTATAATGCTCGTGAAATGAGAGGACTGGTCGATTGGCCTTTATTCTGATACACTTTGAAATTATTCTTGTCTTCATATTGACTGATTTTTATTTTTATTGATTTTTTTTTAATTATAAATTTTTATGGAGTTAATAGATTTTTATTGACTTTTATTAAATTTCATGTAATTGTAAAAAAAAAATTCATAGAGTTTTATAGATTTTTTTATAAGATGTTTATAGACATTTGTATATTTCATGGAAACTTATGGATTTACCGGAAAAAAATTCTTATTCCGTTATTGCCAATATGATATACATTCGATTCATGAATTGATAAATTTTGATTAGTAATAAAATTAATAATGATAATATTAACTTGATTCGGAGTAATATTATTAAAATAAATAAATATAAATATATAAAATTTATTTAGAAATTTTTAAAATTTAAATAAATTTTATAGAATATTTTTGGTGTCTAATTTCATTAAACTTTATTATCTATTAATTAAGTTGAGAATTAATTTGATTTATTAATATATATTTTATATTAAAATCTAATGTCTCAAGCTTCTCTTCTCTGTACGCACAACGCCGCTGTCCAAATCGTGAGTAGCTGACGCAAGCATCACCGATTGTCTCAAACAATTTTTCTGTTTGTTTTCCTCTTTTTCGGCACACTATAGGTTTCACCGGATGACACTCCTTATTCTTTCCCATCATAAGCAATCGAAGAAAAATCTCCGCCAACAGCTTGTCGTAGTGAGCCGTCGCTGGAGAAAAGGTTGCAAGCAGTTGTTGTGTTCTAGCCATTCTGATATATTCTTTTGTCGTTATAACATCGGAGAACTGCATTTTAAAGAAAGCCAGAGCTTTGGAACGACGTGAAGTGTTCTCGTGCCGGAACGCCCGTTCCGACTGTTCCACTTTTGTTCCGACGAACCATGACAAGAGCACTCGACAAAATGCTTCAAAGTACTCTCAGCTTTGCATGAAATGCATGTTGGGAGGTTGATGTAGGCTGTCGAGAGGTTGAACAAGGACAGAGCCTTTAAGATCAAAGAAATAATTAAAATCAATGAGCATAAAGAGAAATGATTTATTCGTAAAAAATTAATGCGATTTGAAGTCTATAGAAATCTCAAGGCTAAGGAGAAGACTTTTTATTAACATTTGGAGAGCTCTTATTGGTTAAAATTTATATCCAAGGAATTCTAAAAGAATTTATAAAAATCTATTGAAACATTGGATACAAAAAGATTTTTATAGAGTTTTAAAAAGTCAAGTTTGAATACCACGTGACTTTTTAAAACTCTATAAAAATCTAATTTGAATACCATTAGATTTGTATAAAATTTATAAAAATCTAGATTAAATACACCTAGACTTATAAAATCCATAAAAGTCATTTAAAATAATTAAAAGTCTGAATACACCTCCTAAATTCCTTCGAGCCACCACTACTAAACTTGCTTCTTTCTCCTCGTTCTAATTCTCTCATACTCCTCATCTCTTCTCTTTGTCATTCTCTAATGTTCATCCCATCTCTTATTACTCATTCTTTCATTTCTTTTTGTTTATTTCTTTTCCTCCTCTCTGGTTTTCCAATCCTACTCTCATCTCATCTAAAATTTCTACCTTCTTTATCACAATATTTTACTATTTAATTGGAGTTTAATCAACATTATCGACATAAGTATTTATATGGTCTAGAATGAACGAATGATAATGGATCATTGTGGCTGGAGCCTGGAGGCCTATGGCCATACCATAAATGCATGATATTCCCAAAGGACATTCTTCTATTTTCTAAGCAAAATTTAAAGACGGCTAGCTGATTTCTGCACTTTTTGAAGGTTTTGTTGGGCTGGCCTCGAACCAAGTGAGGCCCATTTACTACAGCTGAGCCGGACAGGCTTCGTGCAAAGAACCTTGCTATCTGGTCGAGGCTGCCAGGCCTTCTTGGCCCATAATCTTCCCTGAATCTTGTTGCAACACTGTTAATTTTTTTAATATATATTAGATATTCAGAATTTACAATCTGATTAATCTGGAGACAGACAATCCGATCGCATATTTTATCCATCAAGTTCTTGACGTAGCGTCCTCCAGTAGTTCAATCGCATTGAACCCTGATTACCGCCCACCAAACCACAGATACCAAAGTAGTGTGGTCCACATTCCTCATTAATTTGCTGTCCGGGGTTTTATCCAGTGGGTCTTTCCGTGTTCAAAATTCATTAATTCTGCCAAAGACCTAATATTCTTTAATCACTTTTCATTTAGTTTTTTCAACTGATGATGATTAATAGTCTTTCAGTCTTACGCAAATGTAACTAAACATTTATAAACAAATTCCAATTTTAATTTGATAAAAGCTCACATGTGTTTGTTCATCATGCTAAATAAATAAATTTAAAAACATGTATATTTAACTTATTAACACCTCTTTAATTCTACAATAGAACTGCCAAACACAAAAACACACCCAAAAAAAAAAACGAATAATAAAAGGTGATAATGATATCTTTGAGAACCGTTGCTAACCAAAGTTGCTAACCAACCTCAATGAGACTGAGTTAGTGATGATTTTTTGCTTCAAGGGAGAAGCAGCAGGCCTACCTATTTTCAGCAAGATGCATGTCTAGATTAGGAGGGTTTGACACTTGTTCGACTTATTATATTGTTGGATATGTATGAATGGAGAAGAGATGGAAGAGGATAAAAGTTCCATCGTGAATAAAATTTTAATTCCATATTGGGAGTTTCTTGGTATATTGATTGGTTTATATTGATTCACATGAATTGAGGATGTAAACAAATATATAGGGAAATGCTCTCTCTTGTACGTGGGTACACAAGGGGGTGCAAAGGGCTTGAATTGTATTTTTAACCATGTTGACTTGTGTGCGGACATGACCTGCGCGTGCCAAATGCTAGACCAGTCAAGGCAAAATTTATCCAAGTGGAACAATTAATATTTTACCACGTAAACCTTTTGTTGTTGTGTAACGGGTGCATTAAATTCGAGCAGAGTACCCGTGATAGCAATCAGGTGCCGCTCAGTTCACCGTAAACACCAGTGCTTGGTGGGAATCACAGTCAACGCTTGTATCCTGGGAAATAGACGACCCTAGTAAGCCTCGGAGCACAGCTGGAGGTGGGGCGAATATGTTTCAAGGAAACTGCGACTCTCACAGGCCTCGGTCATTTTTCCAGCTCGGGCGACACTGTTCACAAATTGAGCTTCTCGGTTGGTTGTCCGCCCGCTCGAGCTCCTCTGCTCGTCCAGCCGCTCGGTCGTTCTGCTGTTTGCTCAACCGGCTAGTTTCCAGTTCGACTGCTACGCCTGCTCGAGCTGCTCTGTCCAATCAGCTGCAGTATCCGGTTGATCCACTTGGTCTCTCGCTTGGACTTCTCGGACAATCACCTGCTCGGACAGCTTCTCTGTTTGTCCGCTCTGCCTGCTCGGCAGATCTATCACCTGGTCGGCGCTCGGCCGATCTGCCACTCAGCCTCTCTACTGACCTGTCAGCCGCCCAGGACATTAGACCGCTCGGCCTCTCTGCCCTACCGGCTACTTGGCTGCCTCACTCGGCCTCTACGTTCGTTCGACCAGCCACTCGCTTGGTCTGCTCCGAAAGCTGCTGCTCGACGACTCAGTCCACTCTACTGCTTGGCCGATCTACCCGCTCGGCAACACAAACCTGCTGGTCGCCCGATCTGTCGACTGGGTGAGTCAGTCTACTTTGCTACTCTTCAACACATAGTAGAAACCAGCCTCTATTAATAGTCTGAGATTATCCGTTCAGGTTATCTTGACTATAAATTAAATTTAATTCAGTAGGATTTAAATTCAGTTAATATCTTATAAATTTTCTACAAAAAATTATTTGTTCCCACATATATTTGGTGATATTGATCAATCAAACAGGCTAGAACATCTTCTGCAGCGTGATAGTAAACGAGCACGTGCTTTCCCAAGCAATCAGGTTAGATTTCCACGCAGATCATACCTACAGCGCTCGATATATCTAGTGGGTATTTATCTGAGGATTATATTAAAGTGAATGCATCCATGAAGAGATGTTTAGTGATACAAAGTCTGTCGATTATATTAAATATTAAATCATAATTAGTATTCTATGGTATTTATCTGTTTCTTTTTATATTAAATTTAATTTCTTTTATTTATTTATTTAT
>JBBMJZ010000010.1:5951191-5965563 GCA_037833815.1 Zingiber zerumbet | reverse complement strand
ATATTTGTAAGAACGAGGAAAACTTAAAAAAATATACAATAGCCAAGAAAGAAGTGATGAAGCAAAGAATGATACTTGAATGATTATATTAAAAATTAGATACAAAAAAAAGGGGAAAGAGACATTTATAGAATAACTAAAGTGAGACAAAAAAAAGACAAGAGATCTTATCCAAATAAAATGTATTAAAGATGAACGCAATAGGGTACTAGTAAACGATGGAGAAATAAAAGAGCGGTGAAAGAGGTATTTTTCATTAACTTTTTAACGAAGGTTTAGGTGACCAACTTAACTTAGATAATTTAAGTAGGTCAAATGAACATAGAAATTTAAATTTCTATCGTAGAATTTAAACTTCGAAGTAGAACAAACTTTAAATGGGATGCATAATGGAAAAACTTTTGGACCATATGATATTTTGATAAAGGTATGGAAGTGCTTAGGGAAATAAGGTATTGAATGACTTATAATATTATTTAATATGATATTGAAAACGAAAAAAATGCCTGATTAATGGAGGATAAGTACTCTAGTTCTCTTATATAAGAATAAGGAGACATACAAAATTGTGCAAACTATAGGGGTATTAAACTAATGAGTCATGTCATGAAACTTTAGAAAAAGTAGTAGAAAAAAAATTAAGGACGGAGACGTGTCCGAAAATCAATTTGGGTATATGCCTGGAAGGTCGACAATAGAAGCTATACATCTTCTTAGACAATTAATTGAAAAATATCGGGAGCAAAAACAAAATCTGCGCATGGTACTTAAAAAAAGTTTATGATAGAGTCTCAAGAGAAATTATATGGAGAATTCTATAAAAGAGAGGTGTTAGCATAATATATATTGAACTAATTAAGGATATGTACAAGGACGTAACAACCAGAGTAAAGACTTTGGGATGAGTAATTGAAACATTTCCAATAAAGACAAAGTTACATCAAGGATCAACTCTAAGTCCCTATCTTTTTGTACTAATTATGGATGAACTCACCGTGTACATTCAAGACACATTATCATGGTGCATATTGTTTGCGGATGATATTGTTTTGGTAGATGAAACACGTGAAGGAGTAAATGGTAAACTAAAATCTTGGCGGAAAACACTGGAATGGAAATATTTTAGGTTTACTAGATTAAAGACAGAATATATGAAATTTAAGTTTAGCAATATTAGACGTAATGGTCTTGTTAAGACAAGAAATGACGAGTTATCTAGAACTGAGAGCTTTAAATATTTATGATCATTTTTACAAAATGATAGAAGAATTGAGAGAGATGTCTGAGATAGAATACAAGCAGAATGACTGAAATGGAGGAGAGCGTCGGATGCTTTATGTAACCATAAAGTACCTTTAAAACTTAAAGGAAAATTTTATAAAACATTAGTTAGACCTGTTATGTTATATGGAGCTGAATGTTGGGTTATGACTCGAGCACATGAGCAGAAGATGAGAGTTACAGGATGTTAAGGTGGATGTGTGGACATATAAGGATGGATAAAATAAGAAATGAGAGCATTAAAGAGAAAATCGGAGTTGCATCTATTGAAGGAAAACTCCGAGAGACATGTTTAAGATGGTACGAGCATGTGACGACCAATAAATGCTCTAATTAGGCGATGTGAAACTATGATAAATAAGCATATCAAATGAGGAAGAGGAAGACCAAAAAGACTTGGTTAGTAACAATAAAATACGATAAAATTTATTTAAGTATAGTTGATGATAGTAAGAGATAGAGCTTAATGGCGTAAAAGGATTCACATAGCCAACCCCACCTAATGAGATAAGGCTTGATTGTTGTTGATTGATAACTTTGCAATTTTTTCAAATATTTCTATTATTCTTTCTAACCATAAAAAAATCAATTTGCAATTTATTATTTTCATTTTTGAACGTCACACTCTTTTCTTAAAAAACATATTAGCTAGTACAAGGTCATATGCTGTTGCAAAATTCAATATAGTTTTAACTTCTTTATTTCTTGTTCCAAACTCATAACCTCATGTACCCTATCATATTTCTTATTTTTTACTCTTACATGCCCATTTAAATCTCCTTTTATTAAAATTATTTCGATTGGCTGAATATTTTATAATACCTCATCTAGATTGTCCCAAAATCTAGATTTGGTGTGTTCATCTAATCTTATTTGAGGTGCATATATACTAATTACATTAATAGTTTTTTCCGTCACTACTATCTTGAGAGTTATAATCCTATCTCTTTTTCTAACTACTATTTTTTCGTCTTTTAGCGAACTATCGACAACAATACCTATTCTATTTTTTGTTTTACTCATTTTTGTATACCATAACTTAAAATTCGATTTCTCTATTATCTTTGCCTTCTCTCCTATCTATTTTGTCTCTTGTACATACAAAATATTAATTCTTCTCCTAATTATCATTTACCAGTGAGTGTTCCTATAATATTTATTCTTTTCCAACCTATGGTATGATAATTCTTGCATATTTAACAATACACCTAAGTTCTCATGCAGTACTTGCCAATACGTTATAGTACTTATAACGCGAACTCTTGCATATTTAACACTACACCCTAGTTCTTATGGAGATGTAACGATCTTTGCTGAGACACTACCTTACAACGCGTTCCTTTATGGGAACATCATAGCATTAACACAATAGTTTGATGGATCCATTCATTGAATATTTTTCTGAAAGTACACGCTTGCTAGCAACCTAATGTGCAACCCTCACTCTTTCTCAATCGGGCTTGGGACCGACTATGACAAGGTTTATTTACACATTGGCAACTTATTGAAAAAAAAATACAAATTCCAATGTTCCATTTCCTTCTTTTCTTTCCCCTCCTTAAAAAGAAACACAACATTAGTATTTTTTCCTTGCCTCTACTAATTAAATTAATTGGTTTGCCCCATCGGATGTCCACAACTGTTGGTTCAATGACTCCTCTGTCTATGATGTGTTCATGTTTTGGCTGTGGAGCAGTTAGAAAATAGATTGTGGCTAGAGGAGGTACCAAATGTAGAACAATAAATATAAGGGTTCGCCCTGTTAATCAAAGCCTTTAAAAGCGTATGAAGTTTGTAATTGTATGATTTAGATGTGGATTTGCATGAGAGAAATTGTTTACTTTTGGCATGTAGCTTGATGTTAAAATAGTGAATTTTGAAACAGTCCTATGATCAATAGGATCAAATCATGGTTGTCACATGTGCGAATACCTACTAGTCAACTGCCTTTTATATAAGTTATTACTTGTTGTTTGAGCTCAGTTTAATAGTTTAACATCCCTCATGTTTGATCAATTGTTACTTGCTGTGTGGGTCATTCAACTTGTCTTTATTTAAAGCATGATGTTCTGCAAACTCTATCTTTATTTATGTTTATATAGAATATGGAATTCTTACCTAATCAAATTGTGGACAATCCATTTTTGACCTATTGTATTTATCTATTAAGTGTATATGGATGTTTGAAGGGCTAATTTATGGGGATAGCTAGCCATCAAGTTTCTGAAATCTTTAGTTTTCTCCATAGTACAATTATGCGGGTTGAACAATGTCTGTTGAATCAAATGTGCTTATTGTAATATTTCAGTTGTATATTGGGTTAGGTAACAGCTGCAACTTATTTCAAAACTTAGTTGGATTTTAGATTTGATAGTATATATGAAGTTTGTGATGATCCGTTAGATATAACAATAATAACCAAGCCTTTATCCTACTAAGTGCGGTTGAATATATGGTGGAAGCATACATAACATTTACTTATGTTTTATGCTGATTGACAATCTAACGCAATCCTTCTCTCTATTTGGGCTTTAGACTGGTCATCGTGGAGGTTACCATGGGCGGAGTTTTAGTCTATAAAGTTACAATTTATTTTTAATTTGATTGCATTTATCTAAAATAAGGCATCATTAATTTAGAGGAGCACGGCTTATGCCAATCTATTATCACTTGAATTAGTTTTAAGATTTTTAAATAGGGAGCATCATCTTATAAAATGTTTGGGTGATTCCTATATCCTATATTTTCTTAGACAAGTCATTGAGCACTGTTTTTAAGTTTGGTCAAAAGATTAAAACTAGAAGTACTTGGAATCTTCCAAAATTTGAGTGCTTTGGTCTCACTTCTGTAATATTATTAGGATTAATAGTGATTTTGCATGTTTGGAGTTCCTGTCTACTTTTTTTGTTCCTTATCTTATTTTCATTAACCTAGCTCTCTTTTTCTAATGCTTGTAATAATAGTCACTCTATTTCTTTCCACCAACAAGGATATTTGCTATGATTGTTGTTGTAATATTAGAGTAACGATAATCTTAAGTGGTTGGGAAGACTAAGGTGATAACGTTTATTTTACAAAGGGTTTAAGTTAAAGTCGATTTGTGTTATTGATGTGCATCAAGTGTGTAGATACTTAAATAGTGCAGATGAAGCTTAGTGTCTCGAAGTAGTCAAATTGATTTGCACTCAATGGCTTGGAGGACTAGAACGAGTGTTAGGGCTTAAGGTGCTTGGAGAACACTCTAGGGCAATAAACATTTAGTGGTTGCAGATGCAATCATTAGTCGTGGATTTGATGGTTTCAAAAATGTGGAACCGCCACATCAGCGGCCCCCTAGAGTCGGTCCCACGGATATAGAGGGAGGTAAATGCAGGTACACAGTTGAAAGCGCATGGCCTGAATGCTAATCCTAGGTAATGACACCCGAGGATCGAACCCTGGATCTCTCGGCCACGAAACCATGCGCCCCTAGCCGTGCTACGCCCTGGGGACAATGGATTTGATGGTTTCAAGGCTTGATGCGAGATGGACTTTGAAGGTGAGGAGGATTAGATGACACATGGAGCAAGCCTAGGGAGTTTGATGCATGTAATGAACTGGAGGCCTAATGGGAGGTGTACTATGGTGGCTTAAAGCAAGGCGGACACTTAAGCGAGGAGGATTGGAGGATATGTAGATCAAGCTCAAGGAGCTTGGTGCATTTGGTGTATTGGAAGCCTGGCACAAGGATATCTCAAAGATGAAGGGCATCAATAAACCTCAAGACTTGTAGGCATAAAAGGTGGGGGAGATAATGAGAATGATTGTAATTTTCAACTTTTGCTTTTGAGCCTTGTCATTTGGATGATGTGTTTGGCAATGTAGGAGTAGATTACCTAGTGCCTTGCAACTTTTAACGTCAAGATTGCAGGTCTCGGCTGGTAGAATGCTACGTAGCTTGACCTTTAGACTTCGTGTTGGCTTACGAAGGTGTAAATCTAGTAAAGGAGGGATCAACAATTTGATTTAGTTGATTGGAAAAAGTTGATTTAGTTAACCTCAATAGCTCAGTTCACTGAAGAGTCGACTGATTGCAAGATTTCAATGAACACAATATTTTTGGTTTGAGCAACCCTAGATTGCAGGTGATTGGAGACGTTTTTTAGTCAATTGACAATATAGCCGTTGGTTGTTCAACAATTACTTTTGTACTTATTAGTCAATTGGGGTTTATTTCACTCAATTAGAGGTGGACAAAATGGGCTTGACCAACACATATAAGAACTTACAAAGTTTTGAGCCAAAAACTTTACATGAAAACATCTTTGATTCTTTAGTAAACGTGTGCTCAAAACCTTCTTTAAGGGTTAGTAGTTCAATCACCTCTCCTTAAGCTTGACATTTTTTTCATGTGACAAAAAAAAAGGTGAAGCGTTAGCCCCAGTGCCCTTGCCAACCAGCCCTCGGAGCAATACGGAGGAGGTAAATCACGGTGACTGAGGAGGCAAGTGGATTTTTGGGGGGGGGGGGGTTGAATTATACTGGTCGCAGGGATTTACACCCTGCCAGCCTCGAGGTTTGACCCCTCGACCTCAAGTGGCAAGCCTCCGTCCACTTACCACCTTAGCTATGCCTGTGGGGTCCTTTACATTTTTGAAGGAGTGAATAAATGAAACCATAAATGCAAATTCTCGCAAAACAAATACAAACAAATTCATTAGTTACGCATAAGTGCATGTGTGTATTTGATTGTCATGTCAGGTATTAAGGATGTAGTAAAAATAAAAATAAAACAAATACAACTCGAACATATCTTTAACGTGGTTCAAAGACTCCACTTGTAATGCAGAGTCTGGTGGCTCATCAATAAGTCACCTCTAATAATCCAATTAACTCCTTCCTTCATTAGAGCCAACAAAAAGAGAGAGAGAGGGGTATATTATAATCATCCAAGGTTAGAATTGTAAAAGGTTTGCTTTGTTGGCTCTAATGAAGGAAGGAGTTACTTGGATTATTAGAGGTGACTTATTGATGAGCCAACAGACTGTGGATTACGAGTGGAGTCTTTAAACCACGTTAAAGATATGTTCGAGTTGTATTTGTTTTAATTTTATTTTTGCTACGTCCTTAATGCCTGACATGACAATCAAATACACACATGCACTCATGTGTAACTAATGAATTTGTTTGTATTTGTTTTGCGAGAATTTGCATTTATGGTTTCGTTTATTCACTCCTTCAATCTGTGTGTTAGACCCATTTCTTAGAAGAGTTTGAGGCTTATTTTTAAGAAGATTAACATCATAGAGCAATGACCAACATGCATTTCTCACCTTCAAAATTTTGAAAGGGACTTCAATTCTCAAATAAGAAGATTGAGGATTAGTTTTGGATTGATTTTGTTATAACAATGATGGATTGGTATGAAGCTCTAAGAGATGTGGATGGAGAATTTGATAAAAATGATAAGATAGGTTAAAGAAGTGAAAGGATAAGTACTCGATGGGAGGAAAGACTCAATTGACTTTATGAATTCTCTCACCACGTAAGGGCTGAATAAGATTAGAAATTATGAGAGAAGGTTGTAGAATTGCATAAGGGCATATTGAATGCTAAGCTTGCTTAGTGAGACCCATTAATTACTCAATTGAATACATTCAAGGTGAAAGGAGAAATAGTCATTCAAATGCATATAAGATTCTTGGAATTAATAAAAGTACTTATGAGATATGCTTCAAAATGCATACAATGCACTCCTACGAACTTCATAATGGTCTTAAATTATGGATGCATGTTTAATGTCAAAGGACCTTCATGTCTGCACATCGAAGATCTTTTTTCAACAATCGAATTGCATGAAGTCAAACAAGATGTTGACAATTGCTTAAAATTAAGTAAAGGAGAAGGAAAAAAAACAGCAGAGAAGGATTAACTTTCTTCACAAGAAACTTAATATGATACATCCACATCTGAAGAACAACGAGCAAAAGCCAAGGAGTAGCTATCCAACACTAATTGAGGCTCGTGTGTCCAGATACTTCTACCTTACATTTACTTGGAGGTGGCCGGTCCGATCCCACGAAATTTTCTCTTTCCACCTGGTAAATCCAGGAAGCGTAGATGGGTCACGGGGAACAACCCAACACCACAAGGGGTTCGAGCACTTCATGTGTTTATTTGCGCTGTGTGGGAATCGAACCCATGTTGCTCAGGAAACCCGTTCGTCCACTTACCATAGCACCAAGTCCGGGGGCAACTACCTAACACTAAGTTTTTTTAATAGTTGGTAAGCTACCCAACACTAATGATACTAGATGATGGTGTCTCTTTAATTGATGAGGGAGTTCTAGCTCCAGCCAAGAGCCAATATTTCACAACATAAATAGTGAAGTTGATACCATTTATCGCCTGACTAAATCCTTAGAGTAAAAATATAAAGATATAAAGAAATTAGGTAATATATTAGAGTATCCACATTAGCTACCCTATCTAAAGATTTACCTTAAAATTTTGATAGGGTAGCTAAAAAACCTTTACATCAGGTACCTTATCTATTCCCTAAATTTTGCATTTATGAATAGTGTCTCTAAATTTAGGGAATGGATTCCATTCCCTAAACATTATAGAGAAGAGAGAGAAAAAAAATAGAGAAGCTGATATATGATGTAGTGAAAAGTGGATATCCAAATTTAATAAAGTAATTTTTTTACCCTAAATTATGTATTTTGGATAAGGAAGCTTATGTGAATGCTCTTAGACAATAAAATTAACTCACTTCCCGTCTTTGTGATGAATCAAATTCTCATGATCATTTTGAAGTTAAGGAACTCGAGTTTTAAAATAAAAGGCCTAAGCCATAAGTGAAAGATTAGTAGAAGCGTTTTCCCATGACTAGATATTTAGATATGATAGTGAGAGCCAAATGGTTAACTATAGTAAGGTTGGGTTAGGGTTAACTAGAGTAAGGCTGGATTGAGGTACAATTTAAAATCTAAGGAAAATGCCTACTTATCAATAATAGTTAGAGGTCAGCCAAAATCTAAAATTTATCATATGGACCTTGGAATGCATTTAAGAAGATAAATGATGTACCAAGTTTATTTCTGAGAGTCAGTTAGACTTAATTTGTATTGGCTGCCTAAAATCTGTCTCTATAGGTTACAGGGTGCTAATGAATAGGGGAGAAATAATTCACCAACACCATTAGTGAATTGACATCAATTAGGGATTATATATTATTGTAATGTTATGAGATGGATAATTAAGGATCAATTTGCTATTTATAATAAATTGGGTGATTTATATGTTATACATGTTTGGTTGTGTGATTTTAATGCTTATGGAATATCAATATTATAATGTGTATGGTAGACACACTTATGATGCATGGATATAACAACAACCAAGCCTCTATCTTATCAAGTGGGATCGGTTATGTATCTTCCTATGTTATTAGGCTTAATCTATTATTATATTTTATATTGTATCCTATTTTATCGTTGCTAACAAAGTTTTCTTTGATTTCCTTCTTTCTCGATTAATGTGTATACTTAATTGCCTAATTAGAGCATTTATGATCGTTTAAGAGCATATTTATACTACCTTAAACGTGTTTTTTGAAATTTTCTCTCATAGGTGCAATCCTGACACTTATGTTATAATTTCTTATTCTGTATGAATGTGTATCTACACATCGACCTTAACATTATTATATCTATGACTTATTTTCTACTTATGTGCAGTCTAACATTCAGCTGCATATAACATATCAAGTATAATTGTCATTTCATAAAATTTCACTTCAAGTTTTAGAAATATCATACGTACAAAGGTGTTACAAAGAACACCTTACTCCCTCTTCCATTCAACCATTTTCTAAAATACTTAAAACCTTTAATTATAGATAATTTGTTATCTACTAAACCTAAAATCTAACTTTCTAGTTGTCCTGCCAAGAGTCGAATGTAGCTTTAACTCTTCATGTGTCTCATCGAGCAAAATCTAAACAACATATACCATCATAGTGTGTCCTGGATGTGTCTATTGAGTTCATTTATAAATAGTGTAAAAAAGATATGAATTTATAGTGAATTCTTTATGTAACTTTACTTTTATAGTGAACATTTTGGTTGATTTGCTTAGTTTTCACTCTTGTCATTATATTCTCATACATATCTTTAGTTATTTCAATATACGCTACACTTACACCTTTCTTTTCTAGAATTCTCCACGTAATTTTTATCGGGACTTTGTCATAAGCTTTTTCTAGGTTAATGAATACTATATGTAAGTATTGCTTTTTTTTTCGATACTTTTCAATCATATGGAAGGGGAGCCTTAGTGCGTGACCTTGAGGTCACGAGTTTGAGTCACGAAAAACGTAGGTAAGACTGCATACAATAGACCCAATGTGGTCTTACCCTTTCCGGGACTCTGCGTTGGCGAGAGTTTAATGCATCGAACTGCCTTTTAAGATGCATAACTTTTATAGTCGACCTTTCAGATAAGAATCTAAATTGACGGTTTATTACTTTGGTCACCTTTCTTAATCTTTTTCTTATCACTCTTTCATAAAGTTTCATAGTATGACTCATTAACCTAATTTCCCTATAATTACAAAATTTTATATATCTCTTTTATTTTTTTACAAGGGCTAACGTACTTACCATCCCTCTCCATTGATCATACATTTTCTTCATTTTCAATATCAAGTTGAATAATTTTGTACTCACTTTATACCTCTAGTGGAATATCATTCGGTCTAATTGCTTTATTTTTCATTCCATTTTATATCTGTTATAAATATTGGGTTGAGTAGCTTATGATGCACGAATAACACATTTAATAATTTTAATGGCATTCTCACATAAAAATAATTTAAAAAAGATTGTGCATTGAGGCACTAGATGATGAGTGAGATGCTAAGATGATACCTTATTTACCTTCGTTTCATGATCATTGTTATGACACATTTATTTGAACTAAAATGCCAATTCATCTATGAATCATGTAATGGGTAATCATGGGGGAAATATATTGTACCCAATTATGTACACTTAGTCCAAAATGATCATGGCTGAAATTCTTATTATGAGCCAAAATACTAAATTTGACAAGATAAAGTTTTTAAAAATTATGATTTTTAGCACTCTATTACTAGAGCATAGAATTATTAAAATTACCTATTCATGGAGTAAATACATATAATTTAAATTAACGCATGCCATCAAACTAATAAAAAAACTTAATTTAACATAGATGTTCATGCATTACATGGTTTAAATATTTTAACCCTTTTGATTTTTGTGCCAAAATCCTTAAGTATAATGACTTTATATGAAAAGTATTTTTTCCCAAATAAAGTTGACTTAGATATATATGCCTACAAGATTCTATGAATTTTCATTTGTGTATAACTTTTAATGCATTTTTAATTTGGCGTGCTGAAAGTTTTTGCATTTAGTTGACTAGATCACAAATTCATTTGACTAGATGGGTAATTCAATCGATTAGAATAATAGAGCCAGTGAGATTCGAGCATTTTATGTCATTTTGATATTTCTATAGACAATGCTCTAGATTATGTAGATTAATTTTCATGCATAACAACACCTAAAATTATGCTTATAACTCTGATTCTTTAGTTACAATTTCATTTTTGACAACATATAATAGTATATATTTATCATGTGTGTGTATATACCATGCTTACATTTAATATTTATATGATATTCTTATGCTTATTCTTAGACAATGAGAATTGTGCTATGCTTGATTGAAATGTATAATTGAATGCTTACTTGTTTCTGACCTTTAATCACCATTATTACCTTATTATTATAGGGAGTTCATACTTGCATACATTTGTTTTTAAATGATAATGCCTAGTTGATTTGTGGTAAAGGGAGAGAAGTGTAGATGATTAAAATATTAAACCTCTCCTCTAATTAGACAATGTAGGGTAATTTGAATGGTATCTCATACGAGGATAGAATGTTAAATAGAGGGACCACATAGAAGGGAGCTTAGATATAAGGTTCCTTTAATTTTAATTTCTTAATTTACTTATTTGTACTGTTTCCTACTATAACAAGATTGCCGATAATAAATCTCATTGTTAAGTCCATTTCTGATACTTTATATATTTGTATTTAATATACATATATGCAATCTCAATATGTTATACAATGTAAATAATTTATGTATGCTATATGCAAAAAAAATGAAAATATTATTACATTATTCATTGATGGGAGATATCATAACCTTATGATAAATAAATCAATTTTGGATAAAGAAATAAGAATTAGTTCTCAAAGGGCAAAGAGTAATTGATCAAATTGGCATATGAAGATACACTTGTGATATTGGAACTCATGCCTTATCGAACACAAAAAGGGATATTATTAGTGATTGATGCCCCCGAGAGATCATTTGTGACCATGTGTTTTTGACAAAGAGTTTAAGTTATGTTTGACCTGTATTAATACTAATGTGTTGGGGTTGTAAAGTTGGAAACATAATCCCACATTGAAAACACATGGGAAAGATCATGGGTTTATAAGAAAAAGATATCTCCATTGGTATGAAACCTTTTTGGTAAAAGTCCAAGAGCGAAACCATGAGGGCTTAGCCCCAAAGTGGACAATATCATACTATTGTGGAGATATCTGAAATTTTTTGGTTCTAACAGTTGGTATAAGAGCGAGGTCGCTCTTCACCAGATTAACCGCCAGAAGAAACATGAGCTAGAGCCATGATTCAAGATTGAACTATGTGGGTGAAATCTTGAACGAAGTAGGGGAAGTCCTAAGCAGGTTAAGAGTGACCCGATGCTTGAGGGGAGGCCTGAGTAGGTCAAGAGTGACTCGATACTCGAGGGGAGACCCTGAGCAGGTCAAGAATGATCTGATGCTCGAGGGGGGTCACTTTGGACCTTTGTTTGAGGGGGGATTGTTGGGTTGTAAGATTGCAAACATAGTTCCACATTGGAAATACATCGGAAAGATCAGGAGTTTATAAGAAAAAGATATTTTCATTAGTATGAGATCTTTTGGGTAAAAGCCCAAGAGCAAAATCATAAGGGCTTAGACTCTAAGTGGACAATATCATACTATTATGGAGATATCTGAAATCTTTGGTCCTAACAATATGTGCATTGAATGCAGACTTAGAATAATGCCTCATGAGGTGAACCTAGTAAAAAAGGATCAATGATTTGATTTAACTTGGGTTGATGCTTTTAACCTGCAAACAATAGGCACCAAGGCGTAGTTTGTGATTTAGGTTGATCTTGGAACTTTGCATACGCTTACGTGATGTATACGTAGTAAAGATGTGATCAATTATTTGATTCATCCAATTGGAAAAATGTTGATTCAATTGACTGAAGACCGTGGTTCGATGGATATAATATTTATGTTTGAACAACATTTTGCTAGAGGTTTAATCTAGTTGACTTGAGGCTGAGAAGGGAATCGATAGGAACAAAATTTCTAGCAGACTGACAATAAGACGGTTTAAAATTTCGACCAGTGCCGATGTTTCGGTTCCAGATCGGAACGATATGGTTTCGGTATCATATCATGCTATGTCGATACGGTTTCAGTATTTTTTATTTATATATAATAATTATTAGATAAATATATTTATTGTGTGTAATTTAAAAATAAGTTATATATTGATTTTATATAAGTTCTCCATTATTAAACAACTTAATATTGTTAAATGTAGTTTTATTTAATTTATCTATCAATAACTCGAATTAAAATTGATACATCATAATATCATAATATGTTACCTTACTAAAATGAGTGACGTGAATCAAATAAAAGCAATGGTTCTTGTAATATTTTACTTAGATAACTTTTATAGTTTTCCAATATCCAGATTAAATAATCATAATTATATAAATTAATACAAAATACTATTTTATATAAAATAATCATATAAATTAACTATTTATTTATTTATTTATTTAATTAATAATTTAAGTAATATATATTTAAATTAGTAAAAAAATTAGAATATCAATTAAACATTAAAACAATTAAAAAAACAAAATAATTAAAATATATATAAGAATATAAATTTGATTTATTAGAATTTCTATAAAATTTTTTAATTTTTTTAGAATTTTTTAAATGTTTTAAATAAAATTTAAAATAGTAAAAACAATTTTAGAATATTATTTAATAAAATTTATTATTATTTTTGTTAAAAGGAAAACCCCATGTATTGGATACCACGGGTTAGGCTTTTTATAGGAAAGATGTATGTTACATAATTGCATAAATACCCCTATAAATATATTACATATTCTAACACTCCCCCTCAAGCTGGAGAATATAGATTATATGCTCCAAACTTGTTAGTTAATTCTGGGACCTCTCAGTGCTTAGTGAATATATCTGTTAGTTGATCATGTGAATTGACAAAACTAGTAGATATTTTTCCAGATATGATTTTCTCTCTGACAAAGTGACAGTCAACTTCAATATGCTTTGTCCTCTCATGGAAGACTGGATTTGAGACAATATGCATGGCGGCCTGGTTGTCACATATGAGTGACATTTGTGTAACCTCTCCAAACCTAAGTTCCTAAAGCAACTGTTTTAGCTATATAAGTTCTTGACTGGCTATAGCCATAGCTCGATATTCTGCCTCTACACTGGATCTTGCCACAACATTATGCTTTTTTGCTTTTCCAAGAAACAAGGTTACCTTCGACAAATATACAAAATCCAGAAGTAGATCTTCTATCAGAGAGAGATCCTGCCCAATCTGAATCAGAATACCCTACAACTTGAGTATGTCCTTTGTCTTCATATAGAAGACCCTTCCTGGTGCATCCCTGATATATCGAATAATGCGAGTCACGACATCCCAATATTCTTTGCACGAAGAGTTGAGAAACTGACTTACTACACTTACTGCAAATGAGATATCCGGACGGGTGACAGTAAGGTAGCTTAGTTTCCCTACTAATCGCCTGTACCGTTCAGGATCTGAAAGAGGCTCCCCCTGATTTGGCAAGAGCTTGACATTAGGATCCATGGGATTGTCGACTGTCTTTGAGTTTAACATTCCTGTTTCTTCCAGAATATCCATTG
>JBBMJZ010000010.1:5928184-5940041 GCA_037833815.1 Zingiber zerumbet | reverse complement strand
AGATATGCTCGGCTCGTTAAGGTATTGTGTCAAGGACGCTTTACTGACACGTCTTTTCAGGAAAAGCTTTGAGAAGCGTGCACATTTTGGGAAGTGTGCACGTGCGCTACAGGAGCTCTATATAAAGGGGGGGTCCAAAGCTTCAGCGGAGGTATGCACACATTACTATTGCTGCTATTGTTCGTTTATTTCCTTGCTCCGGTACTTCCACATCACCGGTGACTGACTTGAGAGTCGGAGGGCCAACGCCGGGGCCCCTTCCCTGGCTTGGCACTGACGTAGTTGTGGTTGCAGGTCCGAGCGGAGCCTATGCGTGGTCAACAGGAGCGTCACATCCCCATCTTTCGTCACCTCGACTCTCGGACAGGATCAGAAGCATATCCAGTTGCATTCTTATTTGTGTAACTTCAGCAAATGATTACATGATTCATAGGTAAACAAAGATTAATGTGTCAATAATTTCTGAAGTTCTAACTTAGTGTCACCAAACTTACATCTCTAGTTGGGTTGCCAAACGCATTAACCTCATATAAAAGCTATGACAAGATGATCATCAATTATTTGTGCTGGTATCATACTTATTGGCAGGGACCATTTTAATTTTATATAATAACTTAAGACACATCATTGCATCATTAGTCTATCTTTTTGTTCCTTTGATGTTTATTCTAATGAATTGACAACCATGACCGCTACTCCACTTCAAAGTTCAAAACTAATCATGAAGCTTTTTAAACAAGCAAGTTGCAAGTGGATTGAGATATTATTTCTCATTCATCAACTGTTGTGTTCTTTTTCTGAATTTCCATCGCTAACAAAGATCCTCAAGATAGTTATCATCGTCCATATTACAATGTCTTAAATCGATCTTCATTCTGATCCAATGATCAACCATTTTCCCTAGTACTTATGGAGTCACATCCCTTCTTGGTTGGGTGTTCAAACTAATAATAGCTAGCGAAAATCTTCATTTTTCTATACCCATGTTTTGCAAATTTTTCTCCATCACAAAACCGATTAGAATTTACCAATTTTGCACCTTTAACTTTTGCATTTCCTCTATCCTGAAAACTTTTCATAAATTTTTATTTAAACTCACTATTCGCTTCTAACCTGTGCTGTAGGGAGTCCTAAAGTTTTTTTTTTTTTTTTTTGACACGCTTCCTGATCTTATTTTGAACAGCACGACAGGTGATTTCATCAACCCAATACTCATATAAAGGTTTATTGTTAGGTAATGTAAGTTCACCCACTTTGGTGACTTCTAACTTGAAAGCTATATTTTTTTCACTGGAGAGCAACCGAGAAGAACAATTAAGAATGTGGTATGCAATTTGCTTCGTCTAGAAGTGGATTCAATGAAAGTAACCACCACTGTCATGGTCAGCTTCTATTATGCTTACTAGCCATGGCTTGAGAGACAAGTACAACTTCATATATAAGTTCATGATGGCAGATATTCAGTTTTTCAATAGGAATATTGACTGGAGTAATTATAAGAAATGACATTCTCATGTTGTTTTTTTTTTCCTTTTCCTCCAAAAGCATAGTAGAGAAAATCCTGTGCCAATCTCACACTTTTCAGAAGTAGAATACATACCAAAGGATCGGTTCAAAGTTCATAGCTTCTTTCATTTTGATTCTACTTGTATGATGTGGCACACAATGTGATAATAGTTTGAAAAGTATGGGTAGTAGATTAGAACTGAAATCAACAGCTTTTTCTGTCCCTGTTGATTTTTTTTTTTTTTTGCATTTCATAAACATGAGAAGATGATGTGCAGTGCACTGACCTAATTAAACATATTTCTTTTCTTTTTATCGCTTTCAATAATTAAATTAGGTTTAGACCTTGATTCAGATGCTGTCGCATGTTACCATCAACAATGATTTATTAATTCTGTAAGGTTTACTACAGTTGAATTAAATTACAGAATCAATTATTGATCCTTGTCCAGGAACAAACAAAAAAAAGTACACACTGTTCAAACCACATAAATATGCATATGCATACAATGTAAGGATATTATTGAATACTACTACGGTCAGAATAGCAGGTTCCAGCCTGGGAAATGCATGATAAATGAAAAGATGAAATAAAAAGTCAGGGCCTCAACCTCCTTCAATCTTTTATGTAAAAATTAGAATGCCCCAATTTTGGTTACTATGAAATTGGCACTTGATTTCCTCTAACATGACCAGTGTATCTCACTTCACAGTTTTATTGGAACGTATGTGTACCGAGCGTGTGACAGAAAAAAGCAAGAGCTTGGTTCCAATGTAAGT
The DNA here is from genome assembly GCA_037833815.1 of Zingiber zerumbet. Taxonomy (NCBI): domain Eukaryota; kingdom Viridiplantae; phylum Streptophyta; class Magnoliopsida; order Zingiberales; family Zingiberaceae; genus Zingiber; species Zingiber zerumbet. The sequence continues at coordinate 5,937,755 of JBBMJZ010000010.1, read as the reverse complement.
GCATTTGAATGTTCATTTTTTAAACCATTTGATTATTCACACTTGCAATTAGGAATATTTTTACCCTAGAACTGTTTACTTTTTAATAAATTGTATATAATAAACGCATTTAGAGGTCATGGGAGTACTTTTATAATAATAGCCACAGGAACATTATTTGTTGATTTGTTCCATTTGTAATTTTTCTTTTGTCTTTTTTAATATTCATGAACAGTTCTGGTGGCCAGCTATCAAAATTCCAAAGAGAAAAAGGGTGGAAGGCAGACATCAGGGGCAATCATATAAAGCTGGTATTATATTTCTGTAAGCTCCTTTTGTTCAAACAAGCATGAATATTTGCTGATGCTTTCACCATGAGACCAACTATAATAAATCTTTAATCCATTCTACCAGTTCAAGCAATGTGTTAGCCTGAAACACACGGACATGGAGAGAGTAGAAAATAAATAAATTACTTACAACCATTTCATTATACGTAGACAAGTCAACTCCCTCTGTAGGAATCTTTCAGAGACAACTCATGTCATGAGACACAGCACAATTTGCCTTGGTGAAACATGAAATACTTCTTCATTTAATACAAACATACAAACTGCACCAGACACCTGGCCTCAATAAAATACACCAGACACCTAGACAATGGCCCACTAATCATAAAGCACTGAGTCGCAGTAGCTACCCTCCTTATTACAACATCAATGGTTTCTTATCTGTCAGTAATGCCACATGTTCTGTAATGAAGCCATGATGGGCTGGTTCATGTACCAGTTCCATGGAGTGTTGAAGTTTTCATTGTTTTGAGGAGCATCACAGAGGAGGCCACTGCTGATATGGCTGTTTTCATTCAGGCGGAGAAGGAACTCATTAAGAGACTGCAGCCTTCTGGTGAGCTCCATCAACTGAGCCCTGAGAACAGAGTTCTCAGCCTCCACAACAAAGTATTGCTGTGTGGTGAGGGTCAACTGTGTCAAGGCCTGGCTGTTCTCCTTCCTCATTTGGTTCACCTGTGCCGTCAGATCATCCAGGTGCTTCTGCTTGCGCATCCTCGACCGCCTCGCAGATTCGCGGTTTGATATCTTTCTCTTCTGCCTTTTATGGTCCATCAGTGCCTGTAGATCCACTTCGCAGGAGGCCGAATTCTGCAGCAGGCTGGAACCAGAAGAAGTCCCACATGGAGAAGCCATTGCTGCTTTGGGGTTTGGCAGCAAAATGAGTTATTTAGCAAAGTTATCTGTAAAGTTTACTGCTGCTTAGGAAAGACTAGATTCTGAGATGAGATGCAGCTTAATTATAGATTTAGCCAATATTATTACTTGGATGAAAATTAAGAGACAATATATGAGAAAAGATGGACAAGGCCCAGACTTTCAGATCTCAGAACAAGTTCATGAAAACACGTAGAACCAGTAGAGGAAGACAACAGAGAAGGATTGAACAAGAGGAGACCTGCGCCTGAGGGTGGAATTTATCATAAAACCAGAGAGAAGTATCTCACTTATAACAGGCGACATAGATTAAAAAGATGAGAAGCAGACGCTGCATGTGAGAGATAACTAGAGGTTTCAGGTGCAGAAAGATCAGATTTTGGAATTAAAGATTGAAAAATCTCCGATCTCAGGAGCAAGATGGCATTTCACTCCAAAGATCAACCGACAGCCAAGTTTGGTTCAAAAATCTGGAGTGAATTTTGGCAGAGTCTCCCCCTGCAAATGACTCTGGATGTGACCAACGAGGGGATTTTTCCTGGGGCAACAGCAGCCGCAAGAACACAATATTAGCTGTTGAGTTTTGGTGATCCAGAACCCAAGAAAAATCTAAAGAGGAAGAATACTAGAGATAACAAAGGGAGAAAAAAAAAACAGCAGAATTTCTAGTAATTTAAGCAAGGAAGTAGAGGAGAGGAAGAAAGGGAATTGTAGCCATGGAGAGGGAGTCAATTTATAGAACCAGAGGACTCTAGTGGAACCGAGATTGTAATTTTGATGAAAAGCCGAGGAGAGAAGAGGAAAACGACTGTTAAGAATGATTCAAGGGCATATATGGAATTCCCTTCAACCGTCCAGTTGCAAATAACCACATGTCTTGACGAGTCTCTCACCCCACTTGGATGTTTAGATGGAACAGATTCTGCTTCTTCTGTAATACAAAGAAAACTTTATCAAAAGAATTATTCAACTGAGAATCTTTGAACAGTAGTTAGAACGGGAGAATAGACCTTCCAGCTAATTAGTACTTTGAAGGTGTGCATATAAGGTGTGTTTTTTTTTTTTTTTTTGGATTAAAGAGTTGCAAATATTATTATGAATTATATAGTCTTATCTTGAAGATTTAATGTATGACTAAGATCTATATAGTCAGTTAATTCAAACGGATAGACTATTTTTATTGTCTTTGTTGAGTAAGCATCTACAAAACTACAAGTTCAATCACTTCACATGATAGTTAGATTGCATTTGTGGCACTTCTATATCCGTTTATGTTTTTGTGGTGCTTGTTTAATTCAGCAAACATCCAAGACAAGTGTTAAGGGGGAAAACGGACATGTATTTGCACAATTTATTCATGGTTTAGTCTATCCAGATTGCTGCATAAAGTCTGAACATATCCATATGCACATTACATATTGACTATAGACTATTAGTACATCTGGAACTTTTAGAGGCAGGATTCTTGAATTTTAGTTTTCCACTGGTTATATTTCACTGCACGAGTTGTTTAAGGTCAATTCAGATTAAAAGACGCAGATTGTTTCAAGACTTAAACCCGTGACCACAAAGTCACATGATAGCAACTTGTTCATTGCGCTAAGCTCCTCTTCTTCAATTGGTCAATTCAGATTCAAGTATGAAAATTCATGCACAGTGTTTTGAAAATCATGTTTGGTTTTGAGTTTTTTAGAGAAAGGCAGTAAATACTCACTGGATGATTTACTAAAGATGCATCTAAAATCTGGTATTATTAATGGATGCATTTTAATTTGTAAATTGTAAAAGGGGTCACTTTCCATTGTAGACATTTTGGTACTATCTCTCTGCTTGCCGCCCACCTGCCCCCACCACACACTTTGGCTGGTCTCTAGAACCATAAAAAATACTTTGATCTCCCATGGACAAAATCATGTCCTTTTTTTTATTGATTATTTGAGATCACTAATGTATTTATGGTACTTTATTAAGTCTAAATGATACCCTAATCATTGATATGCTTTATTTTAGAAGATTACTTTGATGTCATTCACATTGTTCTCAAAATTCATTCACATCATTAACTTTTAATCTAAGTTGTCTTTAGGAAATACACTGATGGCATTCTAATGGTTTCAAATTTCAATTCTGAAAAATATTTTACAGCAGGGTGAATCTTTCAATTTTCCTTGGTTGCTAATTTCCAATAGCACCCTTATTAACTAAACGCTGACAGGGATTCCTCAACTTTGCGCAATGGCACTTGGAGCAACAAAGAAAGCAAATGTAATTATAAAAAGGCACCCTTAAAGCAGCAGCATCTGGTATATTCTCTATTACTTGCTTTGTTTCATAATCTGCTATACTTCTCCCTTAAGACTCTCCTTTGATGAGTTAAGCCGACAATCCATCAGCGTTTATAGTCGTTGAATTTTCTCCCTTAATTCCATGGTTTGTCAAGAGGCTCAGAATCCCATGGAGAGGCTTCCTGTGGAATTTAGAAAGAGTAGAAAATTTTGCTTTAAGGCTGGCTAATGGAGTTAGAGCAGATGTGAAGAGGCAATTGTTTCAGTTGATTTCTCAATGATATAGATAACTTGTTCAATTTGAGCACGGAATTAGAGAGTGATTGACAGGACTGCAGCTTTTTCTTTCGCAGATTCCAGATTTACTGTACAGGATAAAGCTGGTGGAAAGTGAGTGCATAGAGATTCATGCAGCATAAACTAACAGAGCATTTTATTTTTCAGAATATTAGGGAAGTGTTTTTTTTTAAAAGAAAGAAATATATTAAAAGAATAAGTTCATCAAGCTAAAACTAGATTAACTATCAAGTCTAACATATGCACGAATAACATGATAATAGTTAATTTAAAGTTGAACTTGAGAGTGCTTTCGGCAATGTTCCACTGCCAAACTGATACAAGACTGTCTTTTTTATTTAAATTGTGAATATTTACTTGGAGTACTAATATGTATACTTAGATTGGTCCTTCCAATCAGTTAAAGTGAATTTGAAGGATTAGGTGATGTAAGTGGAATAATTGATCTATCGAACTGGCAAGCTAGTATGAATGAGCTCGTGTAGCCATTCAATTGGATAGTCCAAGTGAGTTGATTAGATTAAGAGTATGAGGCAGTTCGATTGGTCAATGGATTTAGACAAGTTAGACCGACTAGTTTGTGTAGCCCGATTGATCTAGGGGAGTTGGTTGGCCTAAAAGGGTTAAGACGGCTAGCTCGAGCAAGCAAGCCTAGTTTGTTGGTGAGTCAGTCAATTTAGCAAGAGCAAGTTAGTTTGTGTGAGTAGGTGGACTCACAGACGACCTTAGAGGACTCGAGGACGAAAGTAGAGGGCGCTTACGGACTAGGAAAGAGGATTTGGAATGACCTCATCATTTAGTAGAAGGAAACACCACTTTTGCCTTCCTCATCTTCCTTCTACTAGAAAACAGATACACCATCCTAAAAAGATTGCACAATAACTTTTCTTTACTTTCACTAATTTCCACCACCACCACCACACCACCACCACCACCACCACCACCGCCAACTCATCTTCCACTTGTGACAGTGACCATCATGTGCCCCACAAGCCAAGGCCCATGCTTTCTTCTGCTCTCCTCCTCATCAACCATCTCTGCCAAAGGTCCATGCATTTGTGGACCAATGCCTCTTCACTTGTCTGGGTGCTCAGCCCTTAACTGACACTTTGTGTTTCCTCCACTTCTTGTCAGAGCTAAGGAAGCAATGGGAACAAATCTTCGTGGCTAAGGCAAACAATTGTACTAAATGCCAAATTATGCTTAGTGTGTGTGTGTGTCGGGAACCTAGTTGATGTAAAATTTACAAAGAAGGAACTAATTACCATTCTTTCTTCGTTCATTGGTATGCTCTAACCTTATCCAAAATAATGAGATGATGAATTTTGGAAGCCGAAACAAGTTGGGCTAGTTTGACCTTGAACTACCAATACAAAATAGGCTTTTTTTCTTTAGCTTTGGGCTTATACCCTAGTTAACCCCTTAGTTCACCATTACTCCAGCTTATACCCTAGCTTTAGCTCCCCATTTAACTACCAATACAACTTTTTTTTCAAAAGCTTATAACCTATAGCTTTTCGTGATGTCACTTGTGTTCAGCTTCTTGTTCTTCTTCATTGCTCTCTTCAATAGGTGAGCAATATGAGTATGTTCGTCACTTTCCAGTAATTATGACGGTGGTGGTGGTGGTGGTGGTGAAGAGCTAGCGATCCTCCTCATCTTTTTCTTGTACTAAAAATGTTATCCTCTTCATAGTTTCCTTTGGATTTTGGTTTTGCTACTCTTGGATCCATTTGGCAAAAGGCTCATCCAAAGATATTGAGTTGTCGACACATTGTGAGTGTCCACTATAGAACTCCATAGCGGTGACTAAAAAAATGCCTTTAATACAAACCAAATCAAATCGCAGTTGCACAATTCCTATCAAGTACAAACAATCCATTTGTGAATCCCTTTGAACCTTCCATGCATATGAATTTTCCCTTAATTTTATAGTTGGAGTTGTCTTCTTGCAATTTGATCAACTTTTCCTATAACTTCTTGATATTTTGAAAGTGCACCATTTTGTTCATTTTTTTTTTCTGTTGGCAATTCACATTGGAGATTAATGATGGTATTTACATTGGCTTGAATTTTTATGCTTCATTTACATATTTTATATCTCTGAATTTGTGCTAATCATTCCTATCCAATGGCACATTATATATATCCTTTTGTTTTGATCATTCAAATCTCAAAATTTATCATAAGTTATTAGTGCTCTATTCTTCCTTTCCAATAGGTAAATTTACTCCATCAAATAGTGGTAATTTTGTGTATACAATCTCTTTGAATGTTAATTCAAATCATTTTGGAGTCTTGCTCTAGTGCCAACTAAAGGATTGATAATGGACAGCCTAGAGCGAGAATTAATAGACAATCCATCAAATTGTGGTTAAAAGCTCATACAAACACAAACAGTTCAATTCAATGGCTAATAGCTCATACAGCTATTGGATCAAAATAGGGACATGAAATTGGAAGGAACACACTTGTCTTGCCAAGTGATGACGGATATGAATATCACAGCTTCTCCGACGGAGTATCATGTTTCTGAGACAAAGGAGGATTAGCAACCAAAGATTATTCATAAATTAGTTGTGATTGGGACACCAATAACATCAGGATCAAGCGAATAATGAAGACAAGCTTTGTGATTTTTTATCATATCCAATTGGTATAACTTAGCTTTAGTCCCTTGAAGAGATGAACAGGAGAGAATTATAAGCGCTTGTGCCCCTTTAGTAGTCCTTTCTTTCAAGTTGGTTAACCGACAAGATTGTGGTCTACTGCCTTAAGTTGCTTGCGAAGCAACTTGTGGTGAAGCGAGTAGTGTGGAATGATCCTCATTGTCACTCTCTCTTCTTTCTCATATCTTCCATCTAATTGAACATTGAGCAATGAGGGTCATAGTGGAACCGATATTCTACTAACCCACCCCAAAACAATGTAAGCATTTCATCATCAATGTCAAACACACTTGCCTCTCCTTCACTTGCTTGCAAGCCTTTCAACATCTTGCTATCTTCAACAAAGTTGCCGCCTTTCACCTCTACAATGGAGTTGTTGAAATCTAGGTCTTGTCTTGTAGGCCTTGCTCCATCATGAGTGTACAGTTGCAATCTAGCAAGTTATGATGCTTAGACCAAGCACCGAGGGTTAAGGATGACTTTTGAGAAATAGGTTACGTCAAAGTGGTTATGATCGTCACAGTGGAAGACACTTCGCTAGCTCAACACAAGCATGAAAGTTTACAAAAAAAAAAAAAAAAAAAAAATTGGCATGAAAGTTTAAAAAAAAAAAAATAATAAGAAATTGTTAACATGTTTTTCCCTATAATGTTAGATCGAACTAAAACAAAAAAAAAAAAAAATCAAAGTTAAATCATTTTGTTCTTACCTTCCAGGTAGTCACACAAAGATCGCCCGACCTATCTTTTCCATGTTACTACTTTCATTGTAGTACACAGGAAACTCGTTGGATATAACTAGACATGTGTTTATATAAACTCTACACCTAAGACAAAGAAAGGAAAAAAAATCATAATATTTAAACCTCAATTCCAATCTCGTAAAAAAAGAAAGAAATTTTTTCAGAAAAAGAAATCTCTAGAAAGAAATTAAAATTAATATAACAGGAGGCTGTTATAAACTAATTATGATCCATAATTACCAGAAATACTAAAAATACTCTAAATACTATAAAATAAAAATTACTAAAAATAGTAATAAAATCTTTGGAGGCTAGAATGAGAGTCTAAATGTTGGAATTTGGACAAAAAATTGGCGGTTATGAGTATTCCATGTAATAAATATAGATTTTTAAATTTTCCACGCATAGTCATCGATAGAGCCTGATTCTAAGTTCTAAGTTAAAAATTATGACCCTTTAAAGTTTCAAGGGTCATGTTAGATTGATCTTGCATCAAACACGGAGATATTAGTGTTTATACAAAAGTAGGATGGAAGCAATGTAAAAGGTAGTGACTTACAATATCAACAATGTCGAGGGGAGGATTAGTAAGGGAGGTAGATAGGGTTGTATTATTACATCTACTATTTAGATCTCATGGATAACCTCTTATTTATAATGCTGATTTTTGACTTATCTTTTAGTGGTCATTGGGTTAGATCTAACTAAGAGAAATTACAAAAAAAAAAAAAAAATCTTCAACTAAAAATTGATTTTTTTTTTTTTTGATATTTTGAGATTTTATGACTCTCATAAAATAAAATTTAAAATTATTTCGTCTCCAAAAATAATTTCTATATTAAAAAAATAATTTAATTTATTTAGTCAAATTTTAACTACACAAATTAATTTTATTTTTAAAATTAATCTTTCTCTAATTATTTAATTGAATAGATTAAAACTTAATTTATCTTAATTACGTTCCCTATTAATCATAATAATTAACTAATTATTTAATTAAAATAATTAACTCTTAATTGTGTACTTGTTCTCTCTGAAGCTACATACATACACACATCTGATGTAGAAAGCTTAGTGATAATATACTTAAGTTGTTAAACTATTTGATCACATAAGAAGGCCCTTCTTCACTAATAGATTTTGATTAGTTCTTCATAGACATCAAGATAATCAAAATCCTCTCACACAAATTTAATATCTAGAAGTACAAGTGGCGAGCATCTCAGCAGTCTAATATTTTAGGTTTTTAATTTCACTAGAGGAATTGTCTTGCAGTATGTCATAGTTGAGAATTGAATGATAGAGCTTGCAGATTGCATGGGCGCCCTAACACTGCATAATCCAAGGGACACAAATATGACTCACTTAAAGGAATAATAAGTGATCACCGATCAAATTGATCATGAGATAAGTCATGTCAATTACTTATTCACCTTCATGAGGTTTGCAGCATGCCTAATTGTATGTTAATATGTAACTTGTTTAATAGTCCAACCAACAAGCAATAAAGCATATTGATCTCATCATTAGATGACAATAGCAAACTCAAGTCTAATTGTGCATCCAAAGTAAAAGGAAATATATGGGGGTTTACTTTACATGTACATGGAATTGTGCTAGCTCAGGCATAATTTGGACTTGGGTGTGATGAAACACCGGCACATGCAAATACTCATATAAATTTTATGTATTAGATAAACATTTAATTGAGGACAACAGTGTCATTAGTGGAACTCAATAAAAAGTTTAAGTTCAAATAAGATTTTTAATAAATAAATTTGAACAAGTTAGTTAAACTTGAATCAGCTTGACTCGTTTAGACCTGGAATAATAAGCCCTCTAACAATTTTCTTTCTGGAATGTCTAACATATATAATCAGTTAAATCACTGATAGGTAACAATATGACCGTGATCCACAGTACCACAACCTCAAGACACTGCAACCCAACGGAAGATTCTCTGGTCCTTTTGAAGTTATTGAGATGATCTATACGTACTTGTTTTGTTTATTCTTAATTATCCTACCGATAGTCAAGTTGGTTATTATATAATAAATTTATAGAATTAAATTGAATCCCGATAAAATTTGGAAAATTATCTTCCATATGATATTTTTTATTTCTTAATTTACTCGTTTCTAATAGTATGGAGGGTGCACCATATATATAAAATTTACTATATATATAGTTTTGATATGTTGCATTTTTTATGTCGCACACCCTGTATGCACCTAAATTTTTTTTACTTAATACTATAACTTAATCCCTAATCCTAAAAGTAAAATTTTATTGACATAATTGTAATAAAATTGATTATGCTAACACAATAATCAATAATATATAATTGCACCAATAAATGACGAGCATGCAATA
>JBBMJZ010000010.1:5848311-5860720 GCA_037833815.1 Zingiber zerumbet | reverse complement strand
CATTTCCAATTTGCTTTTCTTTTTGTTAATATTTGGTTTTACATTGTTAATTCCTTCCACATTGATTTGTGGTTTATACATGGACCTTTGGTTTAGTTAGTTTCTATACTTAAGATGTTTGTTGAAATGCATCCTTTAAATAAGTAATTAGTTCAAGAGTTTATTTTACTTAGTTTTCCTTCTAGCTATTAGCTTAATTGAGTTGCAAATAGATACATTGCAATTATTTGGAAACGGAAGAGTGGGCAAACACAAACCTCCCCCAAATTGATTATATAACTCTTCTCAAGGGTTAACTTCTGTTGTGACTTCTATAGGAAACAATCCATGTCCTTTGCTATATCTATACCATTTAATTTACAATAGGGAGGAAAATTAAGCTAGTATCGTGATGTGAAGCTTGCAACGATATGATCAATAATCACCACTTTTCATTTCGGTACCAAGAATGGAATGGATTACAAGCACTATTCCTCAAAGATTGTCCATTTAAATATTATATTCATTGTTTTGCTCACGGAGTACAACTTACTTTAATTGCAACAGCTAAAGAGGTATCAAATGTATGACTATTTTTTCCAAATTGAGTTCAATTATCAATTTTGTGGGTTTTCTTCAAAGTGACATTTTCAATTGGAATCAATTTGAGGAGATAAAATCATTGATTTGATAACATCTGGAGAACTTGGAACTGGCACCGGAGTTAATCAAGCTAGTACTTTGCAATGACCCACGTCTACTAGTTGGAGTTCATATTACACTTCTGTTATCCTAGTTATTGATTTTTTTTGTTCAATTTGTGCATTTCTTGAAGATCTCATGGGGGGAAGTTGACCTTTAGTATACATGTAGAGGCTAAGGCTCCATTTGGTATACATGATAAGATAGGATTGGGTTGATAAGGATAGGATTAAAGGTAAGATAAATAATCTCTCTTGAGGCCAAGGTATTATGAATCCTACCCCTAATCATCCTTAATCCTGCCTCTAATCAACTCTACCAAACGTTTGATTAAAATTTTTTTGAAAATATAATCCTATCCTACCATGCATATTAAACGGAGCCTAAAGCTTTGTTTAAAGGGATGATGACATTTGATTTTATTTTTATGTTATTGTTGATGTATATAGTTTTGGAAACAGATGATATGTTGTGACAAACATTGCAATGAACAAAATCAAGACATTTTGAATGCAATGAGTTTAATGGCTACTACGAAATTGCTTTTCTAGAAAATGCGAGATGATGAATGGGATGATTTTCTGTGAAGTGTGAATAATTTTTGTGATACTCATAACATTGTAGTGTCTGATTTAAATGATCGTTATATTAAAGGTACTAAGAGTTCTTGTTAACAGAAAAATCATTTTATGGCGGAGGAATATTGTTATTTTCATGTATTCAATGTTGTAATTGACAAACAATTGATGGAGTTTAATATAAGATTTATTGAAGAATCAATGAAGATTCTTACTCTGAAGCCTTGAATTCAAGTAATTATTTGAAAGTGCAATTTATTCTTTAATCAAGAAATTTCATCCCAATGATTTTTCCAAATATGACATGAAATATTTGAATACTCAATTGAATCATTACAAGTTTAATGTATCTGAGGACCTGAGGTTTAAAGATGTCGATTCTCTTCCTAAATTATGTCGACTGCCGGTTGAAACAAAGACGTTAAGGATTTATTTCATTATTGATAGGTTGATTCGTCTGATCTAAACTCTTCCGGTTTCAACAACTACAATAGAGCGAGCATTTTTAAGGATGAAACTTCTCAAGACACCACTTCTTAAAAAATGGAGCAAGAATATTTAAACAATGCAATAGTTTTATATAATGAGAAAGAGATAGTTCGTGAGATTGATATAAAATATATAATTGACAGGTTTAATCTCTTGAAAAATCGATGGTTACAACTAAAGTAGTATTTTATTGAAGTTACATCTCTTTTAACATAAATTGTACATTTTCATTTATGAATATTATATCATTATTAATGTTTGAACTTTTGTCAAATATTTATTTGGATTTGACGATTTTATGGAGAAACTTATGGTTTGTAATTAAATTTTTATATTTATGTTGAAAATGATATAGTGATTTCTAGCTTAAGATTTTAATTTTCCGGCCCCCTAATTTAAAATCTTGGCTATGCCCCTACCCGGGGGAAAAAAATAAATATGTTCATTTTTTTGATAATCTAAGTATTTAACTCTTCGAACTGACTAATCCTGAAGGTGACAGCCCTGACCCCACCGAAGTTTTTTTACCAGACATCAGGATAAATTTGGAATCTCTCACGGAGACTCATCTAAACAACCAATATTTTTAGAATTGTCATCCCACTAGAAGAAAATCTCTGTTGTGCACTACTCATTGTAGTAAAAGATGATTACGCTCATCTCAAACGTCCCTCACAATAAGTCCCTAGATTATGTGAAGAAAGGTCAATGACATTGTCAACTTATAACCGACTGCCAAGTGATTAGGTGAGAGGAGTTTTTTCTCCGAGACATGCGTCAGTCGATTCATGAACATTATGAACTAAGTTTATTGATGTATAAATATATTCATTCGATATATTTTTTATCATTGGACGAATTTACAGGAGTTAAACCTAAAACTAGTTTAGAAATGTTCAATTCATTTATACGTTTATATATAAGATTTCATAAAGATATTCATAAGTCACCATAAAAGACAAGTAAATAAAAAATATATTAGATAATAAATGATTAATCCTTTGGCTGATTTTATTTAAGGAAACACATAAAGATTAAACAAAACTTAGATAGACCATAATTAAGGAAGTAAGGTCATTGAGTGAAATAATAAGGGGAGTTTTTTCCACTTATGAAATACGCAAATTTATTGGTTTTAAGTGTATTTTTAAAATCAATTGGTAAAAGAAGTAATCGTCTTATAGCTCTCACCAATCTATTCTAGGACTAATACGGAAAAAAAAATAAATTATGGTGACTGATGAGATAAGTGGATGGGGGTGAATTATACGGGGTGTAAAAATTTATCTCCCACCAACCTCTAGGTTCACCCTCAAATTCAAGTGGTAAATTTTTATCCACTTTCTACCTCAACTATGCTGGTGCGCGCAGATGAGTTTTTAAGATCAAGAAGAATGCTAAAGAGAGGAAGAAAAAGACATGATTAATAGCAAAAAGATCTAAATAGCAAATGTAGATTAACTATGATGAAGTATTTACTTATATATTTAACCGTTTACTCCTATTGAAACCCAAAATAGATAGAAGAATTAAATGAATATCAAATCAATCTGAAGTTTTTATTAAATAACTTTGACAAGGGAAAAGGAAAGATATCCAAATAAAAAAAAGGCTCTTTGTAGTTCTAAGCCTACGTCTAGCGTATGGAATAGTCAAATAAATGCTCATTTAATTTCATAGACAATTGATATACTTAATGAATGTGAAAGATATCATTTACATAAAGTAGTTTTAGATGGGTGATTGTAATCCAATTTTCACCCTAATCTTAGAGTTTTACTCGTAAGAGAAAAAACTAGGAGCAGTCGTATACCATTGTATTTTTCATTGATATATCATTATTTTCACTGAATGAAATTTCTAGAGGTGTCATCTCACATACCGTCTTTGTATGGTCAATTTAATCTAGCCGTCTTGGTGGGTCATTATAGCTAGGTGGTTCGATTGATGCAATCTGCGCTCCCTTCCCCGGCCCGGCTCCCTCCCTACTTGTCGGGTTAGATAAGCCAATTATGTGATTCAACTAAGCAAACTTTTTTCAAACGAAATTACTTGAGAAAATTTTTCACCTGTGTCATCAACCCTAAGCAAACATTCTCCATTGGATTCTAAGAACACGTTTAAATGTTTTTTTACTTAAAAAAAATATTGCCTTTTGTAAATAAATTTTTTTCCTATATTTGCTGATATTGTCCCTATTGGAATCCAGTATTCTAAAGTAATTAAACCTCTATTTTTTTTTTATTTTTGGAATGGCATGCATTATTCCCAGTTCTTTAATGCACCCATTTATTAAAGGTGACCAACAAAAGTCACAATGACTTTTGTCAGCGTGACTGCACTGCGACGATCCACCATAAGAATGAGAGCTTAGCACAAGGAATTGGCAAGGTGGTCTTCGAGGATGGGCAGTGACGGTGCCTTCAGTTTGGTCTTCCTGCTCCTGCTCTGTGCTTCTGCAGGTTAATTACTCCGTTTGTAATGAATAGTAGGACAATGTGATGGGAACTTACTGAAGTGATTTTATTAGTGCAGTGATCACTGACGTCGACGCCAAAATGTGCTTCGTGAAGTGCAAGGATTACTGGGGAGTTTGCTTCCCTGGGCACTGCAACCGTCTGTGCAAGGAAGAGGGATTCGACGGTGGCAAATGCTATGGGATAGTCATACGCTGCAACTGCTATGTCATGGACTGCTAGCGCGCGGTTGCGTTATGGATGCTGAAGTGTAATTCTGCCGAGCATGTTACGGGCAATAAACGAATGTTTTTGAACTACTCTATTTAGGGAAAGAACGGATTGCAAAAAAGCAAAAGATAATTTCCTCTATTAATCCACTATATATATATATATATATATATATATATATATATAATGGATAAACGGATTAAAAAAATTCATGTGCGGATCAAATTTTTTTTCATTCGCTCAAAATTGAGCAGAATTCATTTTCCTTTCCTTTGGTCGAATCTCTTACGGCATAAACGCAAACTCGACACGACCTCGCAACGTCAAGGTATTGCGGCTGCGAATGAGACCGCTTGTGGCGTTTGCAAGGTCACTTGTGGTCGCGAGGGCACTCATAGTTAGACAAATCTGACCCGAATCCGTAATCAAGTCAATGGGTCTCTTGAATGGGTCAAACCCATAATAAGCTCACCTGGGGTTGGGTCAGTTATGGTTTCAACCCAAAATTAATCGTGAATCGACTGTTTGAACTGTCAGTTCATTTTATTTTTAAGTTGAATCGTTTGAACCGCTGGTTAATTAGCAATTTCAACTGTTGGACGTTTTTTTTTTTTAAATGGTTCAGATTATTTAACTATTTTTCTATGGACGATTATGTTTTAATATCTGGTATTCTCTGCACTATATAATAAGCAGCTCATTTTACTGTTTTCATATATCTTCTCTATTCTCATGTCTAAATTTCAAAATCTTGATTTGATTGCTTTCAACTTCTATTCTCCAATTTTAATGGAAGGAGATTCATCTCAGTCTCAATATATGACAAGGAAATATTTAATCCAAATGTTGATTTTGATGATATTTAATTTACCAATAATAAACAAGAAAAACTTTTGACAAGGTATATGGAAATATCGATACTATATCTTTAAAATTATTTATTCATTTTTATTAAATATTTTAGTAAAGTCACTCTTCCATCCGGAGAATTATGTATAAAATGCTAGTATTATAAAGCCTCCTATAAATTCCAATCGAGAGACCGTTATGAGTCATTTAAGCAACTCGTCAAAATGAAACATCCGATAGAAATTAGAGTATAACGTTCTCAAACGCAACTGTCTATATTTTCATCAACTAGTCAAGGTAGTTTTTAAAAATATTCGGATAATAAATTTAGATAATCATGAGGTATATTTGTTTATGTATAATATTTTTCTTTTAATTTTAAATTTAAATGCACATTTCAATATTTTGGTCCAGAATCACTTGACTTATCTATTAATTGTGTTCCACGAACTATTGTTGGTGCAGTCAACCTCTAGTTAAGATTGACCATATACGATTAACTAAACTCGAGTTGGGTTTCAATATTTGATTAATTTTAGTTGGTCGAGTGAGATGCCAATATATTAAGTTGGTTGAGCGAAAAGTCAACTAGGTCATGATTGACCGAATACTTGACAAGATATAGAAAGTCCAAGTGGATCACGGTTGATTAAACACTTGGCGATCAAAAATCCAACAAGGAATTGTCATAATACAAAAAGTTTAAATGGATCACGGTTGACTAGACACTTGGTGATTGGAAGTTCAACAGAAAGTTGGCATGAGATAGAAAGTCCAAACATGTCACGATTAATGGAACACTTGGTAATTGAAAATCCAAAAGAGAATTGGCAAGTGGAAACCCAAGTTTATATATGGGTGACCGGATAAAGCGTAAATTTCTAGCAGGTCAAGATTGATCAGATGCTAGATAATAAGAAAGTCCGGACAAGTCAAGATTAACCAGATGTCAGGCAACGATGAAATCTCAGTAGGTCAAGGTTGATCAGATGCTAGGCAATGAAAAGTCTGGGTATGTCAAGGTTGACTGAATATTGAGTCAATGAAGTCCTAGTAAATTGAGTTCAATCGTATACCAAGTAAGATGAGAATTCAACCTTGATAAGGCTGAAATATGAGTACTAGTTGATAGATAGAGTGTATCAATCAACTGATGGACTCTAAACTCTGAAATAGAGATTTGAGATTTTTTTAGGGTTTGTTACAGTAATTTTGGGATTTGCTATAATCATTTGAGGATTTGTTATAATAACTTTAGGGTTTGCTACAGTGATTAGAGTTTGCTACATCACCAGCCGACTGATGAACAACAACAATTGACTGTTACTATAGAAAACATGAGATTTAGTTAGGAACTCACTTGTTCGACTCGATTGATCATAATCAGTTGACTGATGACATGCAGTAACATATAAAAGGTTCAGAACTTGACTGCAAGATTCAATTGTTCGTGATCAGTCAATTGATGTTAGTCAAACAAATCAGGAAAGAGTTATGCTGAATGTTTAAATGGTCAGATTCGATAATTAAGGCAGTCGATTGATGAATAAGATGAGTTATCTGCTAGATAGAAATTAGCCCGAACAACAACCTATAAAAGAAGGTTTCAGGACTAATTGAAGTTGTTGATTCTTGAGAAGTTGGAGATGAAGTGCTACTTCATTTCCTATCATCAAGAGGTAATCCAAAATACAAGCAAGCATTCAAAGCAAAGTTTCTTAATTGTGAAGTGTTTTTTACTTTCATTTTTATTTGTATCTTGCATTCTTGTTGTATTACTATGTAATTATAGATTTGTAAGAGGTTTTTCTGCCTCTGAAAGGCATCCGAGAATGAGAATGAGAATGATATTGGTTGTAGTTCGTTAGGACTAGGCTTTACACGTAATCGTCTTGGGAGGCGACGAACCAAGTAAAATCAATATTGTTTATGTTGTATTGTCGATTTGTTCAAGTTTCCATTACACAATCAACTCAACACGATCAAAGTTTCACCCCCTCCCACCCCCACCCCAAACCCCACCCCCGTGAGCTTACACATGTCCTAACAACTACACTTGTATAATAAAAAAAAAGTTAGTAAAATAAAGAAAAATAATAATTGAAGAATTTAGTAAATTAAACAATTATTTACGTTATGATATTTGGAGTAATCAATGACAAAATCATTCATATATGGGTGTGACTTGCAATTAAGTTGATAACTTTTGGACAATTTAAAAAAGTTTATTAGGATATCGAGATTTTGAAGAAGCACACAACATTTCTCAATTATTATACTTAATTTTAGAAAAATATAAATTAACTTCTAAAATATATTAATATTATTTAATAATGCTAGTTCTAATACGGTAAATATTGACAAATTTAAATTTATAGGTTAATCTATTATTAGTGGTTTTTTTTTTTTATATTTGTTACCTATGTTATTTCTTAAATTATCCATTCAAGATAAATTTTAAATTTATGATTACATCTTAATATAATGAAACAATAGGGGTATATTTTATAAAATTAATAGAATGAGACATAAATTATTTTTCTCATGTACCAATACGTTAAAATTCAACATATTAATTATTATAAGATTTATTTTAATATATAAATTATTATATTTTATTTTTACATAAAATACTATTAATACTAATATATATTTATTTTCACATGAAAGAAATATATGTAATAGTATTTATAAAATTTTTAAAGTATTTAATGATGCAATCGAATTTTTCGATGTATATTATCTTATACTTCTCATTTAATTATAATATTTTTTTTGGTATAGCTTTAGTTTTAAATGAATATATTAAGAATAAATTTTTATCTCTTTATCATATATTTATACTTACTTAGCTGCATTTTATTTTAACCCGAGAGTTAAATTAGATGTTTTATATAAAATATTATTTATTATTATGTTTTAATTTCATTTAAAGACTTGTAATATTATACAAAATATTAAAATTATTTATATAATATTTAAAAAATCATAATTTAAAATATAGATGAGAAACTTTTATTTTTAGCAAAAAATATTATTAGCAATAGTAATTTAAATTTTAAAAAAACATCTATTAACAGAATGGGTGAAATGTCCATCGAATTCTCAAATTTTAGATAGGAATTTAAAAATTATTTTATGACTTTTTTTATTTTATTGAAATAGATAGCGAGCCAAATTTCAATATTCTACGACGATGACTATAGAACACTCGAGAGTTTTCTCATTCTCTCCATCATAGCAAAAGAAATTATAACTTGTCCAATATCAATCGTTATTGTAGAACAAACGTTTAGTTCTGAAGATAATATATTGGATGAACGAGGAACTACTTTATCTTCTAACTCTTTGGAAACACAAACTTCACTTAATGATTGGATGATGGCTTCAAAAAGAATACAAAGAATGCCATTTTCAAATGGTGAGGTAGAATACTTTGATATCAAAGGAATTAATACTACAAGAATAAAAAAATAAAAGTGAGTAATAGTATGCCTTCCTAAGATAATAAGGGTAAAAAGGTAAGCGTAACTACTTGTGCTTATTTTTCTATGCCCTAAAGTAAATACATAAGTAATTGAAATAAGGGCAATGTTGGACAAACAATCTGCTGTCGGAGATTTATGATAATTTAGTCGAATTTAAATATACAAACTTAAATTTAACTTATCTATTGAAATGACATGAGCTGATAATCTCAGGCTGTCAACATGAGCTGATGTCTGCCAAGTGCCAAACGCAGGCTTCATAGTGGCCGAGCGAGTTGAGAGAGCATCTGGCAAGAGTCCGGTCAGGCAAGCGAACCAAGTGATTGGCCGGGTGAGAGGCTGGCTGGGCGAGAGGCTGGCTGGGCGAGAGGCTGGCTAGGCGAGTTAGCTGAGCGAGTAGAAGACCGAGCGAGCTGGAGACCGTCAGCGCAAAGAGGCCGAGTGGGCGACTTGGGCGACTGGGTGAATGTGCAATCAGGTGAACATGCGGTCAGGTGAACGAAGCAATCAAGTGGCCGGTCGGGCACAGGCGGAGCCAGGTATAGGACTACCCGGGCTGTAGCCCGGGGGCTCAGGGGCGATAAGAAGAGAAAAACCTTAAATTTACCATAGAAGAAAGGGAAAAAAGAAGGAGAAAGAAGAGGCAAGCCCGGGCATCGGCATCAACGTCGCCGTCGGCCTTGGCGCTTGTGGCCCACAGCTCAGGTAAGTCACCCGGGCTGGCTCTGCCATTGCGGTGGGGTAGAGCAGTAGGGTGACCGAATGAGCGAAAAGGCGACCGGACGAACTGGCGACCGGGCGAGTGTGTGGCTTAGAGCTTGAGGCTGGCCAAGCATGAGGCAGATCAGGCAAGCTGAATGACTGAGTGAGCTGGAGGCCAAGCGAGCCTGAGGCTGGCCGGGCATGAGGCCGAATGGGTGAGCTGAACGACTGAGTGAGCTAGAGGTCGGTTGGGCTTAAGGCTGACCGGGCACAACCGAGTGAACTGAACAATTGGGCGGGCGAAGTGTAGAAATTGGCCGAGCAGCACACTGAGAGAGTGGTTGCGCAAGCATAGTAAGTGAACCGAGGCCTGCGATGAACGTAGTTTCCTTGAAACAGATTTGTTCCACCTTTGAATATGCTTTGAGGCTTTCTCGGGTCATCTGTTTCCTAGGATACAACGACGAACCGTGATTCCCACTGATGGTTACGACGAACTGAGAGGTACCCGACTGCTATCACGGGCACTCCGCCGAGCAAAAGATGCACGACAGAGGAGTAGGGGAATGTAGGTGTAGATTTTTAACTTTTTGAGCGTGTAACATTTTGCCTATGATCGCAACCTCCTTATATAAGAGCTCAAACCAATGAGTAGTATTAATATCGTTTAATGTCATTATTTTATATATATATTAAAATTAATAATTTTAAAAATATTTTTTAATAAAATAATAATAATATTAAACCATTACAAATCATAAACCGAACTGTAATAGGTGGTTTCAAATAGTGAACCATAATCAACTTACATGGTTAATATTAAGAGTTGACATTCTTAAAACTGTCGAATCATCGATTTTGAACCGTATACGAGTCTACTTGCAGTCATGAGTGACCTCACTTGTAATCAGGCAATTCACTCTCTTCCATCCGTGTCTAGGCCAATACGAATGAGGTAAATCACGGGTGACAATCAGCTATTAGTGTAAGTGACCAAGATATAGAAAAGATATGTTCGAACGTGTCAAATTTCGATCCCAAAACTCATATAATAACATTTTATATCTTAATCATTGCACTGTTCTGAAGATACTTGAGTTGATCACGACGGCTATGAGCAAGAGCGGTTATATTATTATTTTTTTCTTTTCCTTCCAATTATTTTACTTTACATTTCTTTTTCTTTTCACTGGACCCACCTTAGATTCTTTCCTTCTTAAATTCATCCCCTCGGATCAAATAGAAATGAATCCGTGGACGACAGATCAAAAGCCTTCTTTCTCATACCCTAGCATTGAACTCGTGATTATTGAATTTTGAAGAACCTCAACCAACAATTTGGTCTGATTGTTCATGATTGTTCAAGAGAGGCAATAAGAGCCTCCATAGCCATGGTGTAATGATAAAACACACGAGTAGTTTTTTTTTTTTTAAGTATTCATGGTTCTGGTTCGAATCCAACTAAGATATTTTTTTTCCAGTGGGATTAAAAATTTAGAAAGTTCATTGTTGAGCGAGAAGCCGCTCGTGCTCTTATATTTGTCTGGTGACCAATCTGTGGGATCAAGCCGTCTATCTCTAGAACTAGTTGGATCAAAGGTTACTTAAATTATAAAAAACAAATCTGGCAAATTACGTTGAATAAGTTAGTTAGATGGAATAAGGCAGGCTAAAAAACTAGACGGGCTAGACGAGTTAAATGGGCTGACCAATCCTAATGTATCTAATTGATTTTGGCCAGACTGTTATATCAATTTAATCAAATAAGATGAAGTGGTTTAACTTGAACCGTCTAAGTAGATCAGGCAGTCAAAGTAGGTCGGACTGTATATGGTTTAAGAATGAGTTGGCTGGATTTAATGAGCTAGTCAGTCCAAGTAAATTAAGAGAACTAAATTGGTTGAGCAGTTTAAGTCAATTGAATCTATGTTGGGGCTAAAACGGTTGAGATAAGTTAGGTTGTTAAATAATTAAGCAAGTTTAAATAAGTCAGTAAAAAAAAATATTAGTAAGGTTAGGCAAGCCAGACATTGGTTGGTTAGGAGTCCCTATCAAATGTTTTGTTTTTTTAAATTCTCTGTTTTTCTTTTTTTTTATCTTTTTTATTGTCATTTCACGACTCTCATCTCCTAACTACTCCTAGGAGTGACACAATCCTCTCCACTCGATCTCGTACTCTCCTCTCACCCTCGCCGTCGATCATTCCATGAATGACTAATGAATGTGTCGTGGTCTCCTACTTAACGACCAGAAGGAGCTATTTGTGTGCAACAAGGCCACATCAAGGCTGGACGATTGCATTAATGGCGGCCTCGAATTGTAGCATCGGAAGAGATGGATATCGAAACACATTGACGTGTGTTTTGGGGCGGAGATTGTGCAGGACCAGATCCAGAGCAAACGTTTGAAGACAAGACACAAGGCATGAGGTTTTGTACGTTGCCGTAGAAAGTCAACGATCATGTTCTTTGGCTATGCATGGTGATCCAAGATTTAGAGGAATTCTTTTTATATACCATCTCGTATAACTTTTATAATCATAATCATAATCATAAGATAATGTAGTGTGTCAGAGTTTATTAGATAAAAACTAAGTGTATATCCTAGATAATCTTGTCCGAAGTCGATGAGATAGAAAATTTGGGACGTGACGCTCCTGCTGACTGCCTGTAGACTTCGCTCCGACCTGCAACACAGATTACACCGTAGAGCAAATAGTGTGTATCGTGTACCTCCGCCAATGCTTGTACCCCCTTTTATATAGAACTCATGTAGCACGTGTGCATGCTATTAGGATGTATACTAAAAGCCTAACTTTTTGTATAAATATTTATTTTGAAATAAGAATCACATTGGTTAAATGTCTGCATTTATGTTAAATGTAGTTGTCCATTTAATTTATATTGTAGATAACATGGTGTGTGGTGTCACACAG
>JBBMJZ010000010.1:5778483-5805820 GCA_037833815.1 Zingiber zerumbet | reverse complement strand
TTGCACCTTCGCTATATGTGACTACATGCACAATATTTTCCTCTTCAATTTCGTCAATAATTTTACTTAATAAAGATAAAATAAAATCAGCTGTCTTTGCCTTGTTGGTGCAATCAACGGAACCATGAAATACCATATTGCGGTCACAATATATCATAAAATTTATGATTGGATGCTTGTTGTGTGTGCTCCAACCATCACACATTATTGTGCATCCATACTTTGACCATTTTGTTTTTAAAGTGTTTAAATATCCATTTATCTCATCCACCTCCTCTTGTAAATAAACACCACCAATTTGGCGTCCTATGAGACATTTTATTCCTGTTCCAGCCTCAGCAATGGTGTTTATCATGGATTGATAGTATGAACCACTATCTGCTGCATTAAATGGAATAACATTATATATAAACCATTTTGATATTGCCTTACCAACATTTTTTACTTTTCAGCACCAAACAAGTTTTTGAGACTATTTTGTTTTGTGGGAAACATAAAAGAGTCAATTCCTTTTGATGGTAACTGAGAATCCTCTCTTACACTAAAGATTCAAGACATCCCTTTTTTCAAATCAGGATCTAGCTAGATGAAGAACCAGAAAATCCTACAATTATAAAATTTGGAGTAGCTAAGTACATTAAATCGATAAGATATATACACATAAATTTAAAATATTATTTATATATTTTACCTTGACCATAGCGATTACACATTTGCTCCTCAATGGCTCTTGTTTTATGACTTTCTTTGATGGCTTTTTATAATTCTCAATTTTCTATATCTTCTATGTCATCTCCACCACTATTGCCACTTTTTGATTCGCGCATATTTTGTGTAATTGAATCTAAGACTATTTGTTTTTTTTCTTTGCATTGAACTTCTACTTGCCTTAGAGTCTCGAAGATGTTTTCTTAACATTGATGATATTTCCTTAGGAGTTTTATGACATATTTCAACATTTCCAATAACATGTGCAATATATTGTTTTAATCTTGTAATTCCTCCGGTTATAACTTTTCCATAAAATTTGCATCTTATTGTTTTACGACGCATTATTTGACCAAATTGTCAACCAATATCAGGGTTTGGTGCCATTTTAAACAAATAAATAAATAAATAATGAATCATTTTAACTTAATGATAATGATAAAAATCATGATAATGAGAATGAAGCACCAAAAAGTAAACAATTCTTAATAATTTAATTTATTAAACTAAAAAAATTAGAAAACTTACCTGTGGTCGAATATAATGGAAATAATAGAAGAAATCAATTAATCAAACGAAGGAACTGGTGACCGTGAGTCAAAAGCTGCATATGCTCAAATTTATGGTAGAAACTGAATTAATAAAACTGGTAAAAAAAATTAGAAAACTTGCCTTGTCTATGAATATGATGGAAATGATAGAAGAAATATGTTAATCAAATGAAGGAGTTGATGACGAGAGCCAAAAGATGCAAATACTCAAATTAATAATAGATGCTCAATTAATAGAATCAGAAGGTACTCATGCAGTCAAACATTATTAGCAAATGCTTGGAAAAAAACCTGATGTGAATAACTTAATATATTAAACTAAAAAATTTGAAAACATGTGAATATAATGAAAGTGACAGAAGAAATTAATTAACGAAGGAGTTGATAACCTTGAGTAAACACGATGCATATGTTCACATTTAAAGTAGATGCTTAATTAATATAATTGGATGAAAAATTAAAAATCTTACTTTATTTGTGAATATGATAGAAATGACATAAGAAATTAATTAATCAAACAACAACAACAACAACCAAGCCTTTTCCCACTAGGTAGGGTCGGTTGTATGAATCCTTTTACGCCATTGAGCTATATCTCCTATTATATCATCATCTATATTTAAATAAATTTTATCTTGTTTTATTGTTGTTAACCAAATCTTTTTTGGTTTTCTTCTTCCTCGTTTGATATGCGTGTTTATCATAGTTTCAAATCGCCTAACTGGAGCATTTATTGGTCGAAAATTGCTTACTGTAGTATGAGAGTTTATATTTTGTTGATTCAATACAATTGCATGAATTGATCCTTGTTTAAAAACACTTTAGTGTTGGTTGATTTGTTAGACTTCTCCTTTACAGTTGTTTGAAAACCCTGGATTGCCTCTATTACAATTGTTTTGCATATTTTCGTGGAGGTCCCAACATCTTTCTCGAGTATGATCAAGTTTATTATATTGAGAGCATCGATGATGCAAATTAGATTACTGTTCTCTAATAGTTCAGCTAGCATTTCTTTTTGTAACAAATGTTGGGTTGTCTATAGATCTCCCATTCACAAAAATTTCACGTAATTCCTTTTTAACCCCAAGCATGAGCTGACGCCTACGTGCTTCATGCCTACGTGCTTCACGTCACATTTCTTCAAAGGCTTCTCCAATTGGGGGAAGAGGTCTTCGACATCGTCCACGAACCTCATCAAAGTTCCTTGTTGAGACCAATTAGAAACTCATATAAACTTTCTTTTTTAGGTATCTCTTAAATTTCATGCTGTTTGCTAAATCACTCTAATCTACCTTATAGTGCATATCTAATTCTGCTAAAGTGTTCCCAATGCATTATAATATCCAGTGATGTCCAAATTACCTTGTTAGATGTCCTTGAGTTTATTCTTTATCTCAAAGTCTTATGAGACACATTTTCAAGATTTGAATAATTCTCCTTGACTATATCCCAAATTACTTTGGAGTTTGAAGGACCAAATATGTACAATTGATATATGGTTCCATTGAGTTAATCAACCATGCTATAATAAGAGACTTATTAAGTTCCTAAGCAATAACCAAGTCTTTATCTCACTATTAAATTTAAATTCCATATATTCTGTCTTTATTTTACTAAACTTAAAATCTTTGACTTTTAAGATTCGAGCTTAACATTTACTTCTTCACAAGTCCCGTCATCCAAAACAATGTCATGTGCAAATAACATGCACTATGGTAACTTATCTTGGATATGCTCATAAATAGTGTAAAAAGATGTAGATTTAGAGTTGATCATGCATTCATAAATAGTGTAAAAAGATATAGATTTAGAAGTGATCCTTTACATAACCCTATTTTTATTGAAAATAATTTAATTAATGTGCCTGGAATCTTTACTCTTGTCGTTACATCATCCTTAATTGTCTCAATATATTTTATGCTAAAATTCTTTTCTAGAATTTTCTATATAATTTTCCTCATGATTTTGTCACAAGTTTTTGTCTAGGTATATGATGTTACTGATGCTTCTTTTCTCGACACATCTTAAACAATTGTCTAAGAAATATAACTTTTATCGTCGAGCTTTTAGGCTTGAATCCAAATTGATTTTCTATCATCTTGGTCTTTTTCCTTTATCATTTTTTCTATCACTTTTTTTTTTTTGAAAGTTTTGTGGTATGGCTCATCATCTTAATACCTCTATAATTTGTGCAATTTTCAATCCCTTTGTTTTTATATAGGGGACTAAAGTAGTTACCCTATATTGATCAAGCATTTTTTTTGTTTTCAATAAGAAAGGGAAACTCAATACACGAAGCTCTCGTCAATGCGGGGTCTCGGGGAAAGGTCTATTGTACACAACCTTACCTTACTTTACAAGAGGTTGTTTCTGAGACTCAAACCTGTGACCTCACACAACAATAATTTTGCGGTTACACTTAGGCTCTTCTATTTTATTTATTTTCAATATTTGATTAAATAACTTTGTAGGTCATTCAATATTCTACTTTCCTAGCACTACCATACCTTTATTAGAATATTATTTGGTTTAAGTTTTTTCATTTTTCATCTCATTTAATGTTTATTCTATTTTTAAATTTGAATTCTCCAATAAAAATTAAATTTGTATAGTCTACTCTCAGTTACTTAAATTACCTAAGCTAAATTAGTCATTAAAAAGTAAAAAATATTTTTTCATCACTGTTTTATTTCTTCATCCTTCATTAGTACCCTAAATATTTATCTGTAATCTATCTTGTTTGGGTAAGATTTTTTGTTTTCTTTTTCTTGCTTTAGCTATTGTAAAGATGCCCCTTTCCTCTTCTTGTGTATCAAGCTATTGATACAAATGTTTGAAAGTCTTATTCTTGGCTTCACTCACTAATGTCTTAGCTCCTTTCTTGGCTGCTGCATACTTTTTAAAGTTTTCTTTGTTCTTACAAGTGTACAACAGCTTATATGCAAATATTTTTTTTTCAATTTCTTTTGTACTTCCTTATTTCACCACCAGGATTCTTTATTTGGTGTTGTCCTTTCGACTCACCGATTATGCTCTTGGCGACTATTTTTAAATTTGACATCACCTGGTTTCATGTTGTATTCGAGTCACTATGTATTTCTCTTAATACTTGTCCTACTCTCTCCTTAAATATCTAACACTTAATGCCCCAAGTCATGCCCATTTTCCTTCTACTGATATTATGATTGAGGCATGTATTTAACACCACTAATTTATGTCGGGTGGTTAAATTTTTTCAAGGGATGGCCTTATGATCTTTATAATTTTTTTTTATCACAAGCAAGTTAATTTACGAATTATTATTCTCACATTTAAAAGTAGGTGTTTTCTCTTTTCTTGAAAAACATATTAACTATTATAAATTCACATACTGTTGCTAAATCTAATATAGTTTTTTCTTTTTTATTTCTTGTTTGAAAATTATTACTTTCATGTGCCTTATCATATTCCTCATTTTTTACTACTACATGTTCATTTAGATCTATTAAAATTTTCTTAGTTGTTGGAATTTTTTTTGTACTACCTTATTTATACCTTTTAAAATCTATGTTTAGTATATTTATTTAATCCTATGTGAGGTGCAAGTATACTAATTACATTAATATTATTTTTTGCTATCGCTATCTTGAGAGCTATCATCCTATCTCCCTCCTAACTATTCCTAATTTGTTATTTAATTAACTATATGATAACAATATCTACTTTATTTTTTGTTTTACTCTTTTCCGTGTATCATAACTGAGTTCTCTATTATTCTTCTCCCTTACCCATTTTGTCTTTGGCAAACATAAAATATTAATTTTTCTCCTAATTATCGTATCTACTTCCTACATTGATTTGTCAATGAGTGTTCTTGACAATTGATATTTTTATGATGTTTGTTCTTATCATACATAGGTTGTTAGAATGCTTGCATATTTAATATTACACCCAAGCTCTTATGCAGATGTAGCAGTTCTTGCCAAGGCATTGCAGTAGGATTCTATGATGCATTCCTTTTAAGGGAACAACATGACATTAGTACAATGATTTGATGGATCCATATATAATATTTGTCTATGATTTAATGTTAGCTGACAACTTAATACAATCCTCCTCTTTTATTTTGGGGTTGGGATCGACCATGATAAAGTTTATTCGCCATAGGCGAAACTAGAGTTATTAAGCGAGGGAGCCATTGGACCATTGAAGGAAATTCTTGTCATCCAACTTGTGATTTGTGACCTGCAATGACGATCCTTCTCCAAAAGGTTGTGCGTACACATCTTTATCCATGTTGGTCTTCAAACTCATCATTCTAATATCAACACAGATAATAGAAGAGGAAGAAGAATTCTTTTTTTATAGCTTCGATATTATAAAACTCATTAAAAAAATATTCATCCAATTCATTTGAATAATTTAGTAATATATATACAACTTTGTCTCTAAAAGAAAAATGGAAATCCTTTGGCATAGAGGCCAAAATCTTTCAACTACCAAAAGAAAGAAAAAAACAAGAAGGAAAAAATTACTTAGAAAAGAAATAAATTAATCTTCTATAGGAGAAATAATTAATCCTCCAAAATAAAGTGATTTGCTAAATCTCCAATAAATATTTTGCTGAATATTCCTATAAATATTGCGCTGAACATGTCAATAATTATATATACCTTAAATTATATAAATTGATATAACAACAACCAAGCCTTATCCTACTAGATGGGGTCGGCTATATGGATCCTTTTACGTCATTGAGCTCTATCTCCTACTATATCATCATTTGTACTTAAATAAATTTTATCTTATTTTATTATTGCTAACCAAGCCTTTTTTGGTCTTCCCTTTTCTTGTTTGATATGCGTGTTTGTCATAGTTTCACATTGCCTAATTGGAGCATTTATTAGTCGTAGTACATGTTCGTACCATCTTAAACGCATCTCTCAAAGTTTTTTCTCAATAGATGCAGCTCCGATTCTCTCTCTAATGCTCTCATTTCTTATTCTGCCCATTCTCGTATGCCCACACATCCACCTTAACATCTTTATCTCTGTAACTCTTATCTTTTGTTCATGTGCTTGAGTCATAGCCAACATTCAGCTCCATATAACATAGCAAAACTAACTACGGTTTTGTAGAATTTTTCTTTAAATTTTAGAAGTACTTTACGGTCACATAAAACACTCGACGCTTTCCTTCATTTTAGCCATTCTGCTTGTATTCTTTATAAGATATCTCTCGCAATCCCTCTATTGTTCTGCAAAAATGATCCTAAATATCTAAAGCTCTTGGTTCCGGGTAACTCGTCATCTTCTATCTTAACAATTATTTTATTATGTCTAATATTGTTAAACTTAAATTTCATATATTTTGTCTTTATTTTACTAAGCCTAAAACCTTTCTTTTCTAGTGTTTTTCGTCAAGATTCTAGTTTAGTATTTACTCCTTCGTGTAATTCATCTACCAAAACAATATCATTTGCAGACATGTACCACAGTATCGTGTCTTGAATGTGTGAGTAAGTTTATCCATAATTAGTGTAAAAATATAGGGACTTAGAGCTGATCCTTGATGTAACTCTATCTTTATTAAAAATGCTTCAGTTACTCCGCATCTTTACTCTAGTCATTACATCCTCGTACATATCCTAATTAGTTTAATATATGTTATGCTAACACATCTCTTTTCTAGAATTCTCTATATAATTTCTCTTGAGATTGTATCATAAGCTTTTTCTAAGTCAATGAATACCATGTGTAGATCTTGTTTGGTTCCGATATTTTTCAATTAATTGTCTAAGATGTATAACTTCTATTGTCGACTTTCCAGGTATGAACCCAAATTGATTTTATGTGGTCTCCTTCCTTAATTTTTTTTTTATTATTTTTTCCTAAAGTTTTATGGTATGACTCATTAGTTTAATGCCTCTATTGTTTGCACAATTTTATACATCTCCTTTGTTCTTCTATAAGGGAACTAGAGTACTTATCCTTCATTGATCAAACATTTTGTTTCGTTTTCAATATTATGTCAAATAATTTTATAAGTCATTCAATAGCTTGTTTTCTTAGGCACTTTCATACCTCTATCAGAATATCATCTCCCTTGTTCATAGGTTTTTCCATTATGCATCCCATTTAAAGCTTGTTTTACTTCTGAAGTTTTGAATTCTATGATAAAAATTTAAATTTCTATACTCATTTGATCTACTTAAATTACTTTAGTAAAAAGTGGATGAAAATACCTCTTCCACCGCTCTTTTATTTCTCCATCGTTTACTAGTATCCTATTACATTCATCTTTAATGCATTTTATTTGAACAAGATCTCTTATTTTCCTTTCTTTCACTTTAGATATCTCTTTTCCCTTTTTTGTATCCAATTTTTGATATAATTGTTCAAAAGTTTCATTCTTTGCTTTATCCACTACTCTCTTAGCTTCTTTCTTGGTTATTGTATATTTTTTAAGTTTTTATCATTCTTATAAATATATAATTGCTTATAAGATATTTGTTTTTCTTTCACTTTCTCTTGTACTTTCTCATTCCACCACCAAGATTCCTTACTTGGTGGTACATGTCTTTTTGACTCACTAAGTACACTCTTAGCTACTATTCTTAACTTTGATATCATCTTATCCTATGTCGTATTAGAATCACCGTATTTCACATAATGTTTGTACTCCTACCTTCTCCTTAAATATATTTTGCTTTCCATCCTTTAACTTCCATTACTTAATTGTAGGAGTCGTATATATTTTCTTTCTATTGATACTATGTTTGAGGCGTATATCCAACACTACTAACATATGTTGGGTAGTTAAACTTTCTCCGGGAATGATCTTGCAATTTTTATAAATCTTTTTATCCTTCTTCCTAACCATAAGATAGTCAATTTGTGATTTATTATTCTCACTTTCGAACGTAACTAAGTATTCTTTTCTTTGCTTAAAAAACATATTAGCTAAAATAAGGTTATATGCTATCGCAAAATCTAATATGGTTTTCCTTTCATTTCTCGTTCCAAATTTATAACCACTATCTTATCATATTCCTTTTTTCACTCTAACATGCCTATTTAAACCACCTATTAAAATCATTTCATTTGGCGGAAAGTTTTGTAATATTTTATCTAAGAACCTTGATTTGATAACTTCATCTAATTCTACTTGTGGTGCATATACGATAATTATGTTCATAGTTTTTTTGCTACTATTATCTTAAGGGCTATAATTCTATCCTCTTTTCTAACTATTCCTACAACTTCATCCTTTAACGAACTATCTACAACAATACCCACTCCATTTCTTGTTTTACTCTTTCCTATGTACAATAACTTAAAACTCGAGTTCTTTATTATTTTTGCTCACTCACCTACTTATTTTATCTTTTGTACACACAAAATACTAATTCTTCACCTAATCATTGTATCTACTACCTTCATTGATTTACCAGTGAGGGTTCCTGTGTTCCATGTTCTAAATCTTAGATTATTAGTTTTCCTATCATATTTATTATTATCTAACATATAGTGAAAGAACTCTTGCCTATTTAACATTACACTTAAGTTCGCATGGAGATGTAGCAGTCCTTACCGATACGTTACAGTCCAATCCTACATTGCGAACTCTTGCATATTTAGCACTACACCCGATTTCTGGAGATGTAGCGGTCCTTGCCTAGACATTTAGTCGGACCTTACAATGCGTTCTTTCTTGGAACAACTTAGTATTAGTACAATTGTTTAATGGATCCATTCATTGAATATTTGCCATAGTTTTAACGTTGGATGACAACCTAATGCAATTCTCCTCCTTTATCCGAGCTTGGAATCGGCCATGACTAGTTCGTCACGGGTGATATATAATTAATTATTGTATTTATTAACTTCTATATTAATAGATTAAATTTATTAATTTTGAGTCATGCTAGAGTATTATTTGTCAATGGGAACAAGTTTAGAGTTTTTCAAAATGTCCAAAATAGGTTTATCCATCTGGTTACTATAGAAATATTTTTTTTCTTAATTGTCTAACTTTTTTTAAAGAAGGTGAGCTTTGGCATAATGATAAAGTTACTCCTGTGTAATTTGGAGGTCGGCTGTTCAAGTTTCGGAAATAACTTCTTGCAAAATAAGATAAGACTATGTACAATAGACCGTGTCGGACTACCTTATCTAACTTTTGAAAAATGATGTGTAGATAAAAAAGGACACAAAAACATCAATCCCATAATTCTACTTGGATATGGACATATTGGCATCCAAACTGTTCCATTCCAACAATGACTCAAAATCTGACAGTTCAAAATTTCAAACCTTACTAAAAATATTCTAATTCTGGAGGTTTAAAATTTTCACTCGCGCAAGAGTTTTGGTCCCGGACTTGAACGATACGATTTTGGTACTGTATCGTGTCATGCCGATACAGTGTCGGTATTTTTTAAATTTTTTTTTAAATATGTGTATATTAATTAAAAATTAAATTTATTAATATTCCTTGCCTAGGAAAACACTTGGCAAAGTTATCACATAATTGAATCGTGGTAGAGATGTATAGCATTCTGCATGTTGTTACGAGGTACTCAATAATTTTTCCTATGTCATTATGACTGTTCTGATTTCAACAGAACAAGTGTTTTCTTCTTTGGATATTAGAACAAAAATGACCACTGCATTGTCTTCCTAAGCTTAAATAAAATTTGCTACATTTGTTTACCATCATATGCTTATCCTAATATCCTTTTACAGATTGTCTTTTTGCCAAAAAGGTTTGGCATGCGCAAAATGCTGGTGCGTCTGCCGTGCTTGTTGTTGATGACAAAGATGAACCTTTGATAACCATGGATTTGCCTCGTGAAGATGATGAAGCTGCTAAATATATTCAGAACATTACAATCCCCTCTGCTCTTATTGATAAAAATTTTGGTGAACAGTTAAAGAAGGTTGTCCGAAGTGGTGAAATGGTCATTGTGAACCTTGATTGGAGAGAGGCTGTTCCCCACCCTGATGATCGTGTGGAATATGAATTATGGACTAATAGCAATGACGAGTGTGGTGCTAAATGTGACGTGTTAATGGGATTCTTGAAGGAATTCAAGGGTTCAGCTCAGTTGCTTGAGAAAGGTGGCTATAGCCAATTTACACCCCATTACATTACCTGGTACTGCCCTCAGGCTTTTATTGCCAGCAAACAGTGCCAGTCACAATGCATCAACAATGGGAGGTATTGTGCACCTGATCCCGAGCAAGATTTTAGCATTGGTTATGATGGAAAGGATGTAGTCATTGAGAACTTGAGACAACTTTGTGTATTTAGAGTTGTAAATGAAAGTAAAAGGTCTTGGATTTGGTGGGATTATGCGACTGATTTTCATATAAGGTGCCCAATGAAAGAGAAGAAGTACAACAAGGAGTGTGCAGAAACTGTTATGAAGTCTCTGGGTAGGTGCACTTCCTGAGTTAAATTGGATAAAATGGGTGTTTTACATTTTTGATTATTGGAAAGCTTGCATGCTTTACATGTCTGTTGATATCTTCTTCTAGAACATGTGCTTTGGAGCTGATGTGATCAGATGCTATCTTGTCTCTCTTCTTAGTGTTATGATGATACTATATTTTTTTAGTTAGATCTTGTAGGAATTTATCATGCCAATCTGGTATCCTTTTAAAAATGGGAGCTTATAAATAATATATCTTCTAGAATGTGAGTTTGCACATCATATATAAGGACCTACATGACATTCTTTTCTGAGCAGGGATAGATGTTAGGAAGGTTGAACAGTGTATGGGAGATCCAAATGCAGATCGAGATAATCCAATCTTGAAGATGGAGCAGGATTCTCAGGTCCCTTTTTAGTTTTACTCAAATTTTTTTAGTTCTGAAATCTTTTGGGTGATGATTTTATTTGACATTGATGCTTTAGTGCTGTGCCTGATGGTAACCTAATTTGATACTTGTTTTTAAACTACAGTGTTCCTTTCTGTAGGTAGGAACAGGATCTAGGGGGGATGTTACTATATTACCTACACTTATTGTTAACAACCGACAATATCGAGGTTGGTCTTGGGTAATTCAAAATTTTAAAATCTTTGAGTCAATACAGTAATTAAACCCAAAATTTCCAGGAAAATTGGAGAAAAAGGCTGTATTGAAAGCAATCTGTGCTGGTTTTGAAGAAACTACTGAGCCAGCTGCTTGTTTGAATGATGGTGAGGCACAGTAAATTTGCACTAATTTTATAACTGTAGTTGAAAAAAGAACTTTCTTTAATGCAATTGTTCTTGGCACAGATATAGAAACAAATGAATGTCTGAATGATAATGGTGGGTGCTGGGAAGACAAAGCATCCAATATTACTGCCTGCAAGGTACTAATTTAACAACTTGTCTAATTTTTTTTCTTTTATAATGGCTTTGTCTTTCAGGATACATTCCGTGGCAGGGTCTGTGAGTGCCCTGTATTCAATGGTGTGCAATTCAAGGGTGATGGTTACAACAATTGCGAAGGTAATCTTTTATTCTCCCTTAAGAATTAAAACTTTATATGAATTTTAATCAATTCAAGTAAGATCTTTAACTAACTTAATGAAAGTGAGTTAGGCTAAAAGGTTTTCTAGGTCCTTTTTTTTTGTGTGTGTATTTCTTGCTGCATTTCCTGTTGATGTTATTGTGATTTATTTTATTTTTTTTTGATAAGGAAATTTTATAGCTCAAACCAAGAGTATAAGAATTGGCAGAGTGACTTGTGTGACAAAGAATCATATCAGAGTACACTCCTAAGGATCGGTATATATGAATTTGCACATTTTTGAAAATCTTCTCACAATCTAACCCTCACCAAAGAAACTTTTATTTCTAGTCCTCCATACATGGCGTGCCCTAGGAAACAAGGTAAGATGACGAGCCTTTGTCAATATTCTACTCTCACACTAATATCTCCCAAAGACCCTCATTATCTGTCGGTATGTGGACATCTCCTTGGCGGCCGGCTAGAGGGAGGCGAATAGCCTTGCAAAGACAAATGAAAAACCTTCCTCAAGCTTTTATAACTTTAACAAACTTAACACTTGCATAAAATATATAAGACTAATTAAAAAGGAACAGGCACAACGAATTATTTAGTTACAACCGGGGAGGTTGTTAATCTAAGGAAGTAAAAAGTGTACTAATTTCTCCTTCAGACGGAGAACCCTCTTTACAGCAGTTGAAGTACTAGAAATAAGAACCTAGACAAAAGAAATCATTTACAAGTGTTCTCTGGTGTTCTATCTAGCTTTCTGGGATTAGGGCTGTATTTATAGCCCTGATCGGGGCGCCTGGAAGGGTTCCAGGCGCCTAGAGGGAAATAAAACTTTATCCCTGTCGCAATAGATTGCGTTTGACACGATCCGGATAAACATCATGGTCCGAGCGTCTGGACTAAGAAAGTCAACATCCTGTTGAATTTCGGTCCCGGTCTTCTGCTCTGGTTCCGCTCACCTTGGTTCAGGTCTTCTGCTTCGGCTCCGCTCGGTTGGGTGATTTAGGCCATCCGGAATAGGGCTCACCTGAACCCAACTTCCGGCCTTCTCGAGCAACCTTACGCTCCTGCCTTCTCGTCCCTCGGAATCGCCGCGTACTTCCTTCTCATTCGCCGGTGTACTTTTCCGCATTGGACTCATCGAGCTCGTCAACTTTCTCTCGTGACGTCCTTCTCGCTAGTTGCGTCTTTTGCTCGTCTCCTCGAGCAATCTTCCGCTCCGGCTTCTCGTCCCTCAGAAACACCGCGCGCCTACTTCTCGTCCGCCCATGTACTCTTTCGCAGCACCTCGTTCCTCAGACACACCGAGCCCGTCGGCTTTCTCCCGTGCCGTCCTTCTCGCTAGCTGCATCTTTTGTTCAACTTTCTATGCTCCTAAGTTCCTGCACACTTAGACACAGGGTTAAAAACCAACATGACCTAACTTGACTTGGTTGATCACATCCAAACTACCTTAGGATACTAACACTCCTATCCCATTTGCTGTCAATCTTTCATCCTCCTCCATAACTCCACTATCGTCAGAGGGGGGGGGGGGGACCCGAAGAATATATGCTCATGTGATACTAGCACCTGCGCTACTAGTCCTCTGGGTACTCTTGTTTGTCTCTCGTAGGTAGCCTCCTTAGTGCCAACATCCAGAAAGTAACTGCATGACTCGGCTGTACA
Source organism: Zingiber zerumbet (assembly GCA_037833815.1). NCBI lineage: Eukaryota > Viridiplantae > Streptophyta > Magnoliopsida > Zingiberales > Zingiberaceae > Zingiber > Zingiber zerumbet. The sequence continues at coordinate 5,792,396 of JBBMJZ010000010.1, read as the reverse complement.
TGTCTTCCACATTGCTCGGGCTCATAACTTCTTAGGAATGTTGCCTAAAGAAATCATTTGCTTGAGCCACTCACCATCCTGAGAAAATCATTCTGCTAGCTTCTATCCAACAGCCTCTAGTGACCCAACATCCAATAATATGAGATCTCGTATCTATATTAATCGCTTAACTGGTGGGGAATCTGTGTTGGCTTCCTCCCAGGTCCATTAATTTGCACGCTTCAGGTAAGTGCAATAGACACACTTTATCCAAAGTGCATCTTCCTTAGCCTGTATCCTCCAAAGTACTGTAGTCAAAGGGCTAAATTCCAAGCTTGCAAGTCTCTGAATCTCAAGCCTCCTGTTCAGGATGCAATCAAAGTCCACATTGAAAAGATATTGAAAAGATTATAGGTTTAAAAGGATGCTCTCTATTGGTATAAACTTTTTGTTTTTTTTTTTGGGTAGAATCTAAAAAATAAAGCCATGAGGGCTTAGGTCCAAAATGAACAATATCATGCCATTGTGGAGATACGTGAATTCCTTTTTGGTCACAACAAATAGTATCAGAGCCATGGTCCAGAACAGATGCCATGTAGGGTGACCTTAGACGAAGTTGCGGGAGACAGTAGGTCAAAGTGACCGGATGCTTGCGGGGAGGCATGAAGCGGGTCAAGAGTGATCGAATGCGGATGCTTGCATGGAGGCCTGGAGCAGGTGTGATTAGATGCTTGCAAGGAGGCTTGAAGTAGGTCAGGTGACCAGATGTTCGCGGGGAGGCCCGAAGCAGGTCAAGAGAGATCAGACCATGAGAGTAGTGGTGATACTTCGTTTGAGGGGAGAAATGTTGGGGATACAATCAAAGTCCCATGAAAAGATATGGAAAAGATCATGAATTTAAAATGATGTAAGATATTTCCATTAGTATGAGGTCTTTTGAGTAGAGTCCAAAAATAAAGTCATCAAGTTTAGGCCGAAAGTGGACAATATCATGTCATTGTGGAGATACGTGAATTCCTTTCGGATACAACGCCTTCATCCTTCGGTCCAGACATATCTGCCCATGATATCGAAGGATGCTTAGAATGCCCATATAAAAAACCTGCAAATGTCATAGATGCGATCAACAATGTCAAGGGGCAAAAGAAGGATGGATAGCCAGAAGCACTCAACCGCCTGTAAGATTGATGTGATTAGTTGCGCCTTGCCAGCCTATGATAGTCTTTTTTGGCCAAGCATTGATCCGGTGGACTATAGACTCAAGTAGGGGCTATAATCAGATGGTCGGAGGTGCATGTTAGTGGGATCCTAGATATCGGAAAGGCATAGTCTCTTCCTGAAAACCAGTGATGGTACAAATTTACTGGCGTGTTGAGTCTGCAACTCCAACCAAGAAAATATTTGACTTCAGCCTTTTAACCTAAAGTTCGGCCATTGCACCAAAATCTAATAAACATACAAGTAGTCAGCGCACCTACGGATGCTACATCACCTCGACTTAAAAGATTATTTGTGCTGCAAGTAGTCATTTGTTGAATCAGTGTTTATTTGTGCTGTGTGGATCTGCCATGTGCTTGGTGAAGAAAAATAATATATGGTAGAAACAGATTTTTCATATACAACATCATTTGCTCATTATAACAAGTTATTTAATCGGTCTGTTCATAACTTTATGTTCTATATTTAGAAGGATACTAAACTTCCTCTCGTATTGCCCAACTCTTATGAGGTATTTCAGTGGCTTCATTTGTCGTACTCACATTTCTGATTATTCATGGAAATCATACACAATATCCAACTACTTCATCCTGATAACTAATTATGCTAATTCATTTTGAGTAGTGACTGAATGAAACTTTTCTTCTAGAGAAAATAGAATAGAGAAAGTGTTGTGATGACAGGTGGTCCAATTCCAACTTGTGCTATACCTGAAGCTGACCTCCAACCAATGAATGAAATCTCGTGTTTCAGTTATGCATGAACTGAACTTGCTTCATCTGCAGGTCAAAAGTAGAACAATATAAGCATGAATAGATATTTATTCACCTGTACCAACTAGGTTTGATCATATCTACTGGCACCAGCCTTTGCCTTAATTAGTGTTGAACAAGGTGATCCAACAATGGGAGAGGGGTGGATAGAAAAAAGTTAGGGAGGAGTATCTATACGTAGATCAATGACAAAGTGCTAGTGATGTGATGCATGCAAAGGCTCTCTGTGTAGCGAGCAATGAAGTTTAACCATTCTCCATAGACCGACAATGTAGGTGGTTAGTGGCATACATCCAAATTCTATGTGCATGCATATAGTAGCAATCAAGAATTCATGCCTTAATCCTTGAATTGTCCACGCAAAGTCAATGAACAAGACCAAGATGAGCCCAAGTTAAATCCCAAAAGTAAACTAGTCCAATTAGATTAAATCAAAATAGCTCAAAATCAATAATTCAATTTTAATCCCAAGGAAACCAACAGTCTAAAATTGCTACCAAGAAAATGACCAGTTAATGCCTAACAATAAGTGTCTGGTCACCTTCCTCATATTCACCATCACCACTGATGTCAGGTGCTTGGGCACAATACTGAACCAATAAATGATGTGCCATAGAATGAAATCCTAGGGGTCGATCAACCTCAATTCCCCTAATTTTGTTCTTACCTATTAAAGTTTTAAAAGGTGGTTTAAGCAGTGGATGACCGACCTACTGTATGGTGAATATATGGTATGCTGAGATGCACTCAACATTAACAAATATTAAAATAATAATTAAATTGAAATAAATATTAAAAATTATTGACATATAATATATATGTAAATAATTTTTAATGTTTATTTTGATATATATATAAGTTTGTGTCGGTGTTCAGAATAGAGCATGATATTGTGACACCTGGAAAGCCCTAAGGAGCTTGGGAAAGTAGTGGATAATACACTGTCAGAAGGTGAGGATATGTGTAACAAAATCAAGGAAAGTGGACGCCTCATAACCAATCTGTCAAGGCGTTTGGCAGGTTCCATCATGCTCACCACCACATCCCTAATCCTCCTTTACCCTAATAGACTTTGCTATTGGGGAACTTTCAAGGTAGGAGAAAAGCTCCCGTAGGAGACTCGACATTGGGCTTGGCCATATGGAGATAGCAACAGTGTTGAAGGCACCTGTTTTCCTTGATTTTGTTACGCACAAGTGACCTTCTAACATTGTACTCGGCCCTACTCTCTTGTGCTCCTTAGGGCTTTCCGGGGCTCACAACATTGTGCTCTATCTTGAACACCTACACATGCTCTATATACAACAACAACCAAGCCTTATCCCACTAGGTGGGGTCGGCTATATGAATCATTCTATGTCATTGGGCTCTATCCCCTACTATATCATCATCTATACTTAAATTTTATCTTATTTTATTGTTGCTAACTAAGTTTTTTTTTTTTTTGATCTTCCTCGCAACTATAAGTTGCATTATATATATACAAGGATATTAATCAATTAAAACAAATTCACAATTAAAAGTATAAGTAAATCACTACTAACCAAGTGATGAGGAAACTCAGCGCATACAATTCATCATTTGACATTGTAATAAAACTTATGACACAACAAAAGGCATACACGCATAACAAAATAATATATATATCTAATCAAACAATTCATCAAATTATTAAATTTAAACCAACAAATTCAAAGGGTACCTCAAAAGAAAATAGTTATACATTGCTTCAAGAAGGAAAATTCTGCAAGATATTAGTAGAATCAGAGAAACTTGTTAAGAATTCTTTTAAAAGTCGCTTGATATTTTTGCCTTAGCCAACTGAGTCATGTTGACTATTTTTTAAAACATCCATACGATGGTTTGGTCTTCATATCACGTATGTGATGCGATTCCCTATCAAAACTGCCTCTGTAGCCGCTTAGGCCACTTTTTTGAGCAATTCTATCTATAGTATTTATGGGACAAGAACCATAATGAAGGTCTATTTGTTGTACCCAATGATCTCTTTCTCTCTTGTTAATCATATTGCATATTTTATTTGAACAACCAACAACCAAGGGCTATATGAATCCTCCTACGCTATTGAGTACATTAACATATTAAATGGCAAAGTCTAACATATATTGTTAGCAATCTCACATCTTCTCCCTGCAAGCTGAGTCACTTTAGTGACGTGAATCCATTCCGACAGTTTAACATGTGGGTTAGGTAGTAGGCAAGGGAAGGCTGACAGACTTCTTAGTAAAATATAAGGATCTGAAGGTGATGAATAAGAACTACTAGGTTTTCTTCCTATGCATGTTGTTGTTTCTCTTCCTGCCACTCCTATTAGGTGCCAAACTGGCTCCATCTTTTACCAATAAACTGAGATATATTTTGCCTACTAAATCTATATTTGGCCCATAGCCAAACTAGACTATGCTGATTTAATTAAGATGGTTAAGATTTGAACTTGTCAATAATGAATTGTAATTTTTGTTACCTTAGAGCTAACTCAAAGGAATAACTATTATCAAGAAAAACTTGCTATACAAATAAATAATCTCATACTCACGTGTTGCCCAATAGCCACTCAAGCGAGGTGAGGCTCATGCACCTCAACATTATTCCAAGAAAATGCTAGCCAGGTGATGTGCCATATGCTTCCCAAACACCTCCATTATGGAAGTCGTCATAACAATCAACCATGTTCAGTGATGTTGCCAACAATCAATAGTATAATCTATTTTGTAGCATAAATCTCTAAAAACATTAGAAATAGAATAAAGGGTAGATGAAGTGATGGTTGTAAAGGAGGATAAGGGGTGTGGTGATTAAGATACATCCTATTCTCTTGTTTTATGTTTGCCACAGCGTTTACATGTGTTTTTCCATGTGCATTTCTAGATGTGTTGCAGAAAAGACAAGTGATTGTTTTTTAACAAAAGGACTTAACGAGTTGTGGAGATGGTTACAGAAAGCAGAAAGTTATAGGAGTAGAGATGACAAATGTTCTATGATTCTATGCAAGAGTAGAGAAGGGATCCACCATTAAGTTTTATTAATGTCACAATCATAGCTGGCAAAATCGGTCAATACTGATCTGGATCCCCTGAGTCAGATCAGCATGGCAATGGCTAATTCAATTTCTTTTGGAGAAATTAGCATCTCACAATGATTAAGGATTTTTTTTCAGAAAAAGTAGAGTTCCAAAATTTAATTTGTATATTATAAAATTGCACAATAGTTTAATGGATTCATTCATTAAATATTTGCCATAGTTTTGACGCTGGATAGCAACTTAACGCGACCCTCCTCCTTTATCTGGACTTGGAACCGACCATGACCGGTCGTCATGGGCGGAGTTTTAAGTTATGGTAAAGAGTAAAGCAAGAAATGGAGTGAGTATTATTGTAGATAGTTTGCTAAAGGATGATAGAGAACTCGGGTTTTAAGTTATGGTACACTGGAAAGAGTAAAGTAAGAAATGTAGTAGGTATTATTGTAGATAGTTTGTTAAAGTATGAAGTTGTAGGAGTAGTTAGAAAAGGGGATAGAATTATAACCCTTAGGGTGCGTTTGGTTCAAGTTATCATGTATAACCTTGGTTATGTGATTACCAGGTAATCACATAACCAAGGTTATGGAGAATAAAACATAACCAAATATTGTTTGGTTCAACCTAGGTAATGCAACAAAAATTTATTTGTTTGAAGGTTTTAATGAATAACCTAATTTAATATTTTACTATATTATCCTCAGTTACAAAACCAACTAATAATAATAATAATAATAATAATAATAATAATAATAATATTATTATTATTATTATTATTATTATTATTATTTAGACTCTATGATTTTTACTTTTTATTTTTCATGTTTTTCTTTATTTTTATATATTTTTTAATTTTTAATTATTTTTTACTTTTTACTTTTTAAATTTTTTGTTTTTAAAAACTTTTTATGTTTTTTTACAATTTTTTCTTTTTTAAAAAGTTTTTTTAACTTATTTTTATAATTTTTTTTTTACTTTTTTTTAAATTTTTTTTTTTACATTTTTCTATTTTTTATTTTATATATATATATTTTTTCCCTTTTTTATTATTTTTTTATATTTTTTCTATTTTTTTTAATGTTTTTTATTTCTTTTACCGTTTTTATTTTTATTATTATTTTATTATTTTTACGGGTTTTTTTTATATTTTTTACGTATTTTTATTTTTTAAATTTTTTATTTTTTCCTTACGTTTTTTCTTTTTTATCACATTTTTCTCTTATATGAGGGTATTTTGGATAAAAAAAATTCGTTAATCCCGAAATCAAGAAAAACTTAAGTTTTCTGAGGTTTTTCGATTCTTGGTTGCATGCCCCTTTTGCTGATGTGTCGGGCATGGAAGATTACTCAGGAATCATCGATTACCTAAACCAAACAGGGTTTTTGTTGATAACCTTGGATGAATAACCAAGGTTATCAAGAATAATCCCCAACCAAGCGCACCCCTAGGATTTTAGTGCAGTGGTAAGGGTGCTCAGTTGTCTCCTAGGCACCCACGGTCCGATTCCCAACTACAGCGGATTTCCTCTAAATGGGACTTCTACTAAGGGATGCTGGGCTTCTAGGCCTCTCGCTGCATTTGCTTCCCGATTTACCTTGGTGGTCGGTGGAAAATTTTTGTGGGGCCAGGCCGGTCACCCCAAGCGGCTCAATGTTATCCAGCCTGGTTATGGAAAAACGTTGGTTCATTATAAATTTTGCCCTGACCGGTCCGGTATTCGACGCGCACAGGTCATGCTCTACATGAGTTAACTTGGTTCAGTACAATCCGGACCATGGATTTGCACTCCTTGCACTCCCACATGTGAAAGAGAGTCTCTCCCTATATATTTATTCACGTCATCAATGCATGTGCAATAAATAAACCAACCTAATACCTTGAAACTTTTAAGTCAAGGGTATTTTTGGAATAAGGGAGTGTTTTGATTGATGAAAATAGGGTAATGACTCATTGAAGGGGGGTACATAGGAATGAGTCATTACCCAATTTCAAAGATTCATTCTCTTATTTGTATTCCTATTCCTATAATCCAAACACTAACAATGTCAATCAATAATTTCCATTCTCATTCCCTACTTCTATTCCCCTAAACCAAACACCCCCTTAACGTAGGACTAAATATATACACAAAGAGTCTCCTTCCTCCATTTTCTATTCATATTTCTAACACAGGTCGATGACAAACTAAAGACCAAAGCATGAAAAGGCATTGAAAGAGATACAAAAGAATAAAAAAAAGTAAAGGCAAAAATCTAAAGCCTTTAGAAAAGTGTAGGAAGGTAAACAAATGAAGGAAGACAAACAAAGTATGAAACTAAAACCTCCTTTCTTGTCACTACAAACCCCGTTAAATAACTTGAATCATCTACGGAGGAATAAATACCTAACGTAGAATATCTATACTAACATTAAAGCCCATAATTTTTTTCTTTTCGCCATGTATCCAGTGCCTACGCCACGATTAATTCTAGGATGAGTGGTCCAATCCCACATTCTGCTCACGTAATAAATCCAAGAAACGAGTTGGTCCGTAACCCGGTGGCCTAGCACACCAAGTTTTCAAGTACTGTAGACATCCGGAAGTGCGCTGCATGAGAATCAAACCCTCAATGCCGAGTGTAACCCGCCTTGCTTCTTGCCAACACGCCGTGCCTGAGGGGTGATTATATCCTCCTCTAATTGAGAAGATAGTTAGGGTAAGGCATGTGTTCCGTCCATTTTACCTATGTCACCTTGGTCTCGTAACAAAACCAAAACCAACTAGTATTCATGGCAATTGTAGGCAGTGTGAAGGTGGATTGAAGGCCTCTAAATATTGTCTAGTAAGGATGGAGAGAGAGATGTCCCTTAACTAAACTCCTCTAGCTCAATCCTACAAAACACCTACTCTGCTCTGACAATACAACTAGAAGGTCTAAACTATCTATTAATCCCAATCTTAACAAGTTAAATGACATTATTTAACTTAATGGTTTTGATTGCTTAAGATCAATCCCAAGTCACTGCAGAATCACGATCCTGAGACACAACATCTTGTCTAAATTTCAATCATTCCTGTCCTTTCAGAGCATTCACAACCAACCATGATAGATGCCAACCAAGAAGAAAAGTTTAACTCTAGGTCCACCTTTAGATCGCTTGAGAAGAACCAGCATGAGCACTCCCGAGTTGGGATCCCAGCAACATTGCTTATGGCCAACTAGCCTTTCCTTGCAAAAGCACAATTTATGAAAAGGTGGTCACCGGCAAGCCGAAACCACCAAGTTGTTTTGTTCTATCGACATTAGACCAAGCAGCCAAGCTGAAACTATTATCAGAACCCCATTGTAGCATGAAAACTTAGCCTCCGCTTATCATGCTTGATGGAGAATCAAATAAGTGTTGACAGTATTTATCAGTGTATACCTCCCTCCACTGGATAGATACTTGCATTGACAAACACCAAATCTACTAGTTATCTTATTGACGATAGGATTCATAGATACCTTTGTGGGGCATTAGACACAGTTACAGCTAGATAACTATTAGGAAGATCCCTATCCTTCCATATCGGCCAATGTCACACCAAAATTGAATAACTACTGGAGAGAAATTAACTCTTGTTGATTGTAGAGCCTTAAACCATAGAGTTTGTAGAAACCAAGTGCAATTATTGGTTGAAATTCACTAGTCAGTACAACCTTCTTTTTCTTTTGCAGCAAAGTCAGAGATGCATAGTTGAATTCATCAGCTTCGAGTTTCCGACCTCATGAGTTCAGATACTACACCATTAGATCAGGAGATTCAAGAGAGCCTAACTGCTTCCCTGCTACTTCTTTTCCACTGACCTTATTCATTGTGCACAACAGTTGAGAACTAATCTGCAGATCAATATCCTATAAGCTATTTGTTGTTCCAGAGTTTAAGAAAGAAAGTCGAGCTATTTCTTTGGAATATGATTTTATAAACTAAGAAAGTCGAGCTATTTCTTTGGAATATGATTTTATAAACTCGTTTGTTGATGCTGGCACGTGAACCTTTTGCTCAATCTACATCATAAAGGTACAGAGAACAAACTTTCCGTCTGCATCCCATACGATCCTACTTTCAAATAAAGAATAATAACATCAACGATAATAAAAATACTCCTTCCCTGTAACTTTCTCGAAGGATGAAAATATATAAGTTTCAGGGATTGAGAGTAAGATTCTTTCCCAAGTCAATGAATGGGGAACCCAAACCCTTACATGCTTGTTTCTTGTTCTTTAATTGTGATAGTGGATACCTTTTTTGTGACCCCCCATAAAGGCCCCCCCTTTCTCTCTATCCTAAGAAAGAATCAAGCATCATCTCCCTTGTCCAGAAGACCGGCATGAGGGAAGAGACAAATTGTTAAAAGACTCAACAAGATGATGAATCACAGAAGCGAAGAGAAGAGTGGACGCCGACGTTGATTCAACAGCAAATAAGAGCTGGAGAAATTAGTGGCGCTGTCACATGTAACTAATATTCCCAGCCTTTTTCTTTACCTGACCACCTGTCCATGTCCTTCAATCATTCAAGCTCACAAACGTGTTGTCTTGTTGCCATCAAAGACTTTGCTACAATGGAGGAAACACCAGGCTGCTGGTTGTCAGTGCGCTCATGTTCTTTTCAGTAGGAGAAGAAGACAAGTGCAAGAAACATTCTTTGTTTGCATAACATGACCCTCACTATAGTGTTAACCTAACACTGTACGTTGGCTAATAGAGAAAAAGAGAAAGAGAAAGAAGGAGAAGGGGAAGTTGGGGTAGGTGATCGATCATGTGATAGATGTTGTCATTGTTTATTCACCTATATGTAGAAAACATTTTGTGTTACATCAGCCGGCCATCAATCTATCCATCCATCTTTCTCCAACAAAGAAAAAAAAAACAAAAAAGAAAAAACAAATCGCTTTGTGGTTTGCTTTTGAAGAGGTGGAGTTTGAAAGAGAGACATGCAGCAGTCTGTTGGAGATTCCAAGGCTAGGTTCAGAAGTTTGCTCCATCAATCATGGACCATACCACGGATCAGTCCATTGAGCAGGAGCCATTGTAGTGCAGGGCTAGCTCCCTGCCTCCCTTTTATTCTTTCCGAGGGAGCAGTAATACTGCGTCCCTTAACTATTTTTTACATGGAGAAGAACTGCCCAGGAATTTTCCATTGCTGAATAAGTTTTTTAAATTCATAAAAAAATAATTATTGCTTTCTCCATTGCTGAATAAGCATTATTCCTTGGCCATTTCATCATTCAAATAACACATTTGCCTTGACCAAATTAAAGTAACTAATTGTGAAGGAGAACGGTAAAAACAATATCTTTAAATTAGAGTAACTAATAGGATTACCAGGCTATAACTCACATAAATTCTTTTTGTCAATATCAGTTGAGGGGAGAGCGATAAATAAGAAAAAGAACATGTAGAAGTTGCTTAATTAGGCTTAAAAGACTTAGGTAATTGTTGAGACATAGAAAACATGCAATGTAGTTTCTTTATAAAGAGCAAGCTAACCTGTTTAGTGACCATTCAGTGTTGGCCCTATGAATATGGAGAGAGGTATATGTAGGTATACAGATTATAGGCGCATGGTGGGGTAAACTCTAGGTCGTCAATTCCTGAAAATCGACCCCTTGCTATTACGCCAGAGATGTCATATGTTCACCGTCTACGGTACGACCTGGGGGCATGTAGTTTCTCTATCAAAGTTCCATTACCGAGGGTTTGGTGCAATGGTAAACAGAAAGACGGATTTTCTAAACGAGGGTTTTGATTCTCACACAGTGTAAATAAATGACTACGGCGCTTAAATCACTCATGGTACTGGGTCATTTCCCATGACCCATCAATGCTTCCCAAATTTATCCGATGATCAATAAAAAAATTTTATAATACCAAATTAATTACCTCCCAGTGAACGGAAGATAGAAATATGTGGACATTAACCTTAAATTAAATAAAAGTTCCGTTCATTTTCTTTGCCACAATATTTAATTATGAAGTATAATGAATTGTCAAGCATGGCATACTTTCTTCTAATTTGCATAGAGTATTAAAATCATCAAATAAAAACCCAAGCAATTATGAATGTAGAGATGCTTTAGATGCTTCCTTATCTACTTTTCAACCTTAGTATTTCATTCCTTCAACGTAGGCAACACATCACTGTATGGCTTCACGAAAAACATCTAAAAATTCCTCGAGAAATTATCAATGATAATCAACATGTAACTAGCACCTCTCCAAGAAGGCACCTTAGATAAATAGTCCCCAACGACGATTAGAATGTATAATCGAATTCTCTCTGCTTTCCAAAAATGTGTTTGGAAAACTTTTATAAACTAATGTTTTGTATATCAAAAATTAATGTCATGTAGTCACAATTGCATATGTTTAAAACTAATACCTATCGGGGCACATAAGAACACCCAAAATTAAGAATTCAAAAGCAACTAGGAGTTCCCCGTCAATGTGATCTTCCAAAACATTCACTAGATATTTTTTTCCCAATTGATTTCTCTTTTGATTAGTAGCAACCTTCTTATTATTCTAGAGCTTACAATATTTATCTATCCTTTGCCACATAGAGCTTACAATATTTGTCCCAATGTGGTGTTCATAAAGGGTCGTAGCTTTACTATAATGGGGTAAAGGGTCAATTTCCGACAGACGCATGTCTTCAGGAAAACCCCCCTCTTATCCACTTGTCACTTGGCAGTCAGCTATAAGTTGACCCTGTAATTTAATTCCTTTCATATAATTTAAAGACGGACGGTAAGAAATGCCTAAGTTGCATTCAAATTTGATGCGCCACTTTTTCTCACGGTATCAACAAACTTTATTTCTAGTACTATATTTCAATTTTTTTCCCATTACATCACCATTTTACTCCTGTCCAAAAAAAAAAGTTTGGGTGCTAGCCATTTAATTTGTTAATTCATATAAGATTTTTCTTATTCATCCATCTCATAAAGATGATATATATGTATTGAAAAAACAATGCTTTCTTATGGTCGAGTTTGACCATGTTATCTTGATGCGTTAAGTATAGGGTTTAAGTTTTGTTTGTATTTTTAATATGTGCATCAAGTGTGATAGACTTACAATAGTGCAAATGAAACTTGTTGGCTCAACAGGGTAAATTGATTTTGCTTAATCGCTTGGCATCCTATAATAAGTGTGGAGCTTTAGAGGAGATTGAATGACTCTAAGGTATGAAGAATTGAGTGATTACAGTTGTGATCATATGTCAAATGGCTCAATGGCTTAGAATGTGGTAGACTCACAAACATGGAGATTAAAAATGCATGGAGCAAGCTCGGGGAGCTTGGTGTATTTTCTGATGTGATGACTTAGAACAAGGTGGACTCTAAGGTACATAGCATTCACTGATGAACTTGTTGACATAGAGGGTTAGATGACAATGTGAGCTTGGGAGGCTTGGTGTGGTCAATGAGATATGAGAGATCATGTGAGTGAATATAATCTTGGAGATTTTAACTTTAAGCAACATCATTGTAAATGAAGTGTGATAGCTAGGTAGAGATAGGCTAAGACTGTTTGTCTTTACTTGGTTCACAGCCCGGCGACTGCTAGTCCAAAGCTTCACTTGCTGAGTGCTTTTGTTGGACGATTCACTATAATCTTGAAGATTATAACAATCAAGTATAATAAAAAAATGACAATAATGAAACTAATACCGATAATAATTAGAGTAGAAGATGAGGCGTTGGTTGTCGGAGCCATGTTTTGGCATCGTAACGAGGGTTCTCGAGCAGCATGCAAGAATGAAAGTTGTATGGAATGAATGTATCAAGCTACTAATCTAACCCTTCTATTATAGTCTCTTATATGATCCACCTTCATCGTAGACTTATCCAACTCCATACGCTTAGATCACTTCCTAGCACTTGGACTGCTGACGTGGCTAGCGAACCTCTATTTGAATCACTTGTATCCCTTCTCGGATGCTTGGATCCCTTCCAAGTGCCTGGAGTCTGGTGTGCCAGCCAACTAGGGTATACCAACTTAGCAGCTTGCGTGACTGGATTCGGGCCATTCCAGGCGCTTGGATCCTTTCTGATTGCCCAGATCTTTGGGCGCTTGGATCCATTCCGAGCACCTAGAATGCCTTATCTTTAGCTTTGATTTCCTGCATCATAGAGTTAGTATAATAGACATAATATGAAATATAAATACAAAACATTTAGCTAATCTCAGGACTATTTAGTCTTGACTTTTATATTTCGCTGAAACTCTAGGTCGGATCGATGCCTACTATTTCCTCAATGAGGAACGCGTCCTCACCTGCTTCTCTTAAGAGTGTTTACCTGTTTCTAAACATCCAGTCCTCCTGACTATTAGTGTAGTTGAAACTAATAATTAAACTTTAGTTTTGATAAATGACAAATAGTTAAAGATAGATTCTGTGTGCTATAATACTTTTACTAAGTGCCCAAGAATTAACAGGTCTAAAGGACTTGACACCAAGCTAAAGCCCAGTTAGGTATAAAGACCTGATAACTAACATGAAGTCTAGATAGATCAAGGTATGATATGATATCTGGCAAAAATTTTAGCTGGGTTTGCAGGACCTGATAGCTGGCTAAAGTCTAATTGGGTATGCGGACCTGACAACTGGCAGGAAGACCTGGTGGGTCAAGAGGCAAGTTAAGCGATTCCAAATGGTAAGTAAAGGTAAGTCACTAAAAGAGAGTGATCTAGTGAGAATGAGTCCTAGAGGGATTATAGGTGCTGGTCTAGTTTAGAGCTATTTTGGAGTCTAAGCTGAGACTATGACTAGATCCTAGCCGTAGTAAGACAAGATGTAACACCCCAAATTTCATGATTTGGAGTCCTAAAAAGTCCTTATAAAAATCTAGAAATGCTTTAGAAATATTCTA
>JBBMJZ010000010.1:5755818-5778383 GCA_037833815.1 Zingiber zerumbet | reverse complement strand
TCCAAGGAATGAGTCACACTAGTATCTCCCTCAGGCAGAGAAGCCTCCTACAGCAATGACGTACAAAAAATAGAAGATAAACTAAAAATGGAAGCGCACAAGTGTTAGATTGCTATGCTTGAATGAATGAATAACTTCTGGACCAAGGCTGTATTTATAGCCTTGGTCGGGGCACCTGGAAGGGTTCCAGACACCTGGAAAGGGATAAAGTTTTATCCCTGGCGCAACGGTCAACGCCCATGTCACAAAAGATAATTTTTCAGTTCCGGGCGCCTGGAATGGTTCCGGGCGCCTAGAGTCAGGACAACCCCACTGCTCGGCACACCCCCAGTTGGGACGCCCGGAATAGTTCCGGTCGTCCGAACCCGAGTGCTCCGGGCGCTTGGAATGGGTCAGAGCACTGGGAGCCTAAAGTCAACCTTTGTTGACTTTTTCGGTCCGGACCCTTTGCTCCGGTTTAGCTCGCCTCGGCCCGAGTCTTCCGCTCCAGCTCCACTTGCTTGGGTGATCTCGGCCATCCGGAATAGGGCTTACCCGAACCCAACTTTCGGCCTTCTCAAGCAACCTTCCGCTCCGGCTTTTCGTCCCTCGGAAACGCTGCGCGCCTTCTTCTCATCCGCCCGCGTACTCTTCCGCAGCACCTCATCCCTCAGATGCACCGAGCCCGTCGGCTCTCTCCCATGCCGTCCTTCTTGCTAGTTGCATCTTTTGCTCGACTCCCTATGCTCCTAAGCTCCTGTACACTTAGACACAAGGTTAAAACACCACAGGATCTAACTTAACTTGTTTAATCACATCAAAATAACCTTGGGGCTCCAACATTAGTTTCATCAAAATACATGAATTTTGTGAAGTCCAATCATGGAGAAAAGTAAATGTGCAAGTCACGTGTATTTAGCCCAAAGATCATAGTTGAAAATTTATTTTGAAAATAATTTGAAAAATCCTTTGAAAAATCTTAGTGAAGTATATTTGTTGATAGAAATCACTATTGATTAGTTAAATACAAAGTTAGAGTGACATATTGAAGATTTCAATAGTTTCTAATTTATATCATTATTTTAAAATGAGATATATTTTCATAGTAATTGATAGTAGATGATATAAGTAACATCTACGTAAAATTTCATGATTTTTTTAATATCATAGAATCATTTATGAATTTCTATATTTTAGGCAGAAAATAGATTTGAGAAATTAGTAATATCAATTGATTAGGCACTGTTGCTAATCGATTGGTAGCTCATGTCAATCAGTTAACACTGACCGAAATCGATTGGTGTCAGATATCAATCGATTGGTAGCTGTTATTTTTGCTAAAATGAGTTTATTTTAGTGGATTAAGCCACATTTAGGTATTTTAGCTATTCCTAATAGTTTGAAGTTCTTAGGTAAGTATTTAAGTGTAATTTTCTTGATAAAATTGAGAAAAGAATAGTTAAAGAAGACTAATTTAGAGTTGAGGATAAGGTTTAGATTTAAGGTTTAATTTTTAACTTTATGACTTCAATTTTGGGATTTTTTATATGTTTAGGAACTCCAAATTATTATTGGTACAATGATAGAAGTTAGAGCATTCTTTAAGGGGGAGGATCACCTTGATGACATGATTTGAGTATGGAAGGAGAAATTTTGGAAGAAATTAATTGAATGCTTAAGGTCGAGCATTGGATACAGTGAAAGTTTTGAGACTTTCATTGAGATGTTTGGAGGTTAAGAGGAATGAATATTGGGAGAAGATTTTTGATGCATGACAGAGGGAGAGAATGTAGAGTTTAAGTTAAGAAACCCTCATTAATGCTTTAGTATGAGAAGAAGAAAGTTGGGCTAATGGGTAAGCCTAAATTAATCATAATATCAAATATCAAAAGGGGGAAGATTATTGATGCAATTGTCTTTGAGTCAAGGTTGACTAGTTTGACTAAGTTCGGGTTGGTTTGAGCTTGAGTTTCGATGTTTGATAATATATTAGAGAGAAGTCAAGTAGATCAAGAAGAACCAAATGCTTGACTTGGAAGTTAGACAATGGAAAGCCCTAATTGAAGTTAGGCAATGGAAAGTTCAACGAGAAGGTCGATAAGGGAAAGTCTAAGCGGGTCAAGGAGGATTGAACACTTTCTGAGCCATCCCTAATAGGTCAAGGTTGATCAGATATTGACAATGAAGAGTCTCGACTAGTCAAGGATGACCAAATGTTAAGAAAAGAGAGTCTTAGTAGGTTGAAGTCAACCGGATACCAATACAGACACAAATTTAATCTTAAGAGGATTGAATTCAGTGTTACCAATCGATTGGGGGTGATGTGTCAATCGATTGGTAAACTCTAAACTCGATTTCGGGTTTAGGGTTAGACAATCAATTAGTATAATCAATTAACCCAAAGCAGTCGATTAGTGTAATCAATTGAAGGCTTTTTCGTGGAGTACATAAGGTACCAAAATCAATTAGGACAATCAATTCCGACATCAGCAATCAATTAGGACAATCAATTAGACGATTTTTGTGAGGAAATAGAATGATACTGAATCGATTGGGGCAATTGATTCATCATGATCAATCAATTGGGATAATCGATTGTGAGTGTTTTCTTGTGAAAACAGAAGGCTTAGGAATCAATTCATTTAATTGATTGGAAAGCTATGAATCGATTGGTCAGGTGCTGCTGCATTTCCTACCATCAAGAGACAATTCAAAGCAAAAGAAAAAAAAAAAGCAAAACAAGGTTTACTATTGTAAAGTCATTTTCGATTGTATTTATCTTTGTATTCTTGTTTTCTTATTGTGTTCTTATAAGAACAGCTTGTACGAGGTTTCACCGTCTCCGAAAAATTTCCAAGAAGGAGCCATTAATAGTGGAGTTGTGAGTGTGAGTAAGCGATCCTTGGATTAGCCACCTCAAAGAGGTAGATATTAAGTAAAATCTAAATGTTAGCATTATAAATTTCGCTTTAAGTTTTTCACTGTAATATCAAGTTTGAAAAAGCAAAGTGAGCTATTTACTCCCCCTCTAGTTCATACATGTCTCAACAAAAAAACCATCTCTTATCCCTTTTATTCACAACTTTCGAATACAACGTATAATAATTATTTTCATCTATTAATATGCACCCTCCCCCAAACTTAAAATCTAGGATCCATCGAGAATGATAAAAAGATATTTCTATAGTTATTTTATAAAAAACTACCTATTTTAAAAATAAATTGTTTATAAAATAACTTATATTTAAATTTTTATTAAAATATTTTAAATTCAACTTATGATACTTAAAAAAGTATAATTGTCAAAAAATTCTAAAAATATAAATTGATTTGTAAATTAATATGAATCATTTTTGAGATTAAATTATTTATAAGTAGGTTCTAATAAGTAATAAAAATTCAAACTGATTAATACATTAATGTCTCCAATTCTTTAATTAATTTAATCCATCTCACAATATTTAATTATTATTTCTAAACAATAATTGTTTTTTTATTTGTCAAAGTCGTAATTTCAAATCCGGTCTTTATCATTCTCTTTCTTTAATTATCATAATTTGAAAAAAACAAAGTGGGAAAGGGCAAAGGAATAAGATTAGACGATCTTTACGGCGTTGAGTCAATTATGGAGGACGTGTTTGGTCAAAATAGCCGATTTTATTAATAAAAGTCTGAATTGGAATTTTAATTATAAAAAAATGATTAAAAATTCGAGATACAAAGAAATGGGAAAAAGTGTCTCGAAGTGTTCTTCTTATTATTTTTTCGAAAAAAAAATTTAAAACTTAAAAAATATGTTTATTATTAAGTTTCTTAATCATTCAATATTGCAAAACTTTCAATATTAAATGCAAGAAAAGGGGCATTTGCACTAAACTCATTCTAGTCACCTCTTTAAATTCATTACATTAATAAAAAGTAAAGGAGGCTAAATTAACTCGAAAACCTTAAACATAATATTAATTCGCGTTAAATATTATTAATAGATAAAAAATTGATTTTTCTTTACCAAATCGAACTAAGTAAAAATAAAAAATTAATTATTTTATCAAGTATTAAAAAGAAGTTATGGATGACCTTAAAACTCATTCATATCAAAATTAAAAATTTATATAAAAAATAATTAATAGCATTTGGCCAAAAGTATTTATTAGCTTTAAACATCTTACATTTATATCAAATCAATACAATTATACTCATCCCCACACACACATATTTTAATTAAGACCCTTTGGGACCATCAATAATGATTAAAAAGTCATCATTATACTGATCTATAATTTATTTTAAATTTATACCATTTTACTTCTTTTAAGTTCATTCAAACACCAATATTAATTTGGATTGTTGTATAATTGACATAAAATGATAAAAAAATAATTAAAATTTCATGCAAACTTGATAACTCGTCATTCCAAAGGGTATTTTCAAGAATCTCTAAACAACAAAGGGCCAATTTGATAGTTTTCTGAAAAAAAACGACAGGAATAAAAATAAAATTCCTTTAAATCGGTTAGGAATATGCTTCCAGTTCTATTTTTCAATTTCCGAAAAAGTATATTTTTGGCGCATTATTATTAATTGTAATAAATATTTTCGTGGCTTTATTTTAAATTGTTCGTGGAGTAAATCCGGCAACTGTAGCAGTCTCCACCAGGCACGGACCCGAGTGGAATCGACGACGACGTTCCCACTTGCGCTTCTTCGCTTGTGCTTCCGCGTACGTGTTGGAGAAGAATATGCCAATCGCGGTTCCCTCCTTCCTCCCAACTATTTTAGTGTCGTTCTGATGCGATTCGACGCCCAAATCAATACCAACTTCTCGCTCGCTCTCTCGGTTCACGGATCCGGTACGTCGCAATCTCCGATCACGCTTCCCCTATTTCGTTTATTTCTTATGTCTTTTCTCGGATCACTCTTTGCCCGGTTGGTTTCTGTTTCACGTTCTCGATTTGTGGAAAAATGATTTGGATTTTACGGAGATGCATGTTCCTTTCGTTTTTGTTCGTGTTCGGCAGATGAGAGTTTCGGCATTATGTAATACTCCGCGATTCCAATCGATGTACTTGTTTCTCGTGCGTTGTAAGCTTTTGTTTTGTAATGTAATTTGGGTGGCGGTTGTTTCTGGTTGAGGCTGTGGAGAAAAGAACGAGTTTTGGATGGCGGATCGTCGGCCTGGTTGATTAGGAGGGAGAATGGTACAGTAAATCAAAAATGTTTTTTTTTGAAGAATAACAGATATGAAAGCGCAGTACTAACTATTTTTTGTTCGGATTGGGATCGAATCAGTTATTTCGAATTGATTTTACAAAACAGAGAAATACTGGGAATTTTATTCGGTAGATATTTTGGAGTTACCTTTTTTATTGAACAAGCAAGACGTGCTATTTTTTCACAGTTGGCTTGAAAAAGCACCTTTTTTTTTCCCGTTTCGTTCCAACGACATTAAGGTCGACTACTCTTCTAAAAGTTTCCAAGAAAACAGAGGCAGGTCCCATACTCATATATTGTCCATTTTTATGCTACATAGCCTGTTGCGTGTCCATCAAGCATGAAATATGTTGGTTTGTAAAGACAATAGATCCATTTTAGGCTACATGTGTTCTTTCAATCTGATGCTACTCACAACCAGATCAACAATGATAGATATTGGTATTTTAAATACAATATACCCATTTTCGGCTACAGGCGTTCCTTCAATCTGATGTGATCCACAACCCTCGAGTACTCCCAACTCTTTCTTTATGCTTAAACAGTAGATTCCAGATTAGGATTTGTTTTCTCCGTGTAGAAATAATAAGTCAAATATGTACTTATCCTTCTCCAATATTGTTTATTTGTGTCATCTGATCTGCATAGAGTTTTGACTACAAATTCAGTTAGGAACAGCTTGTTGAGCCAGGCATTTTCTCTCCACAATCTTGATCGAAATGGATTAGCAGATGATACACCAAATTTACACTCTTTACTGATGGATTAGTAGATGGCACGCTGATATCACTTTCCTTCTGTTAAAGTCCAAAAGAGAGTTATATTGAACCCAATATGCTGAGGCACTTATGGGGCAGGGCCTCTTGGTATCTAATCTTATTTATAAACCTCTTTTTTAGGATGTGGGACTAAAGGGATAGAGTTTAACTCTGTGTCACATCCACTTCTTTTAACATGTCCCCTCAGATTCAACATCATTTTTCTAGAGCTTGACTCTTATACCATGTTTAAACTCAAAGGAAAGCACAATCCTCCAACCATAAATGTCTTGGCACCGGGGCTGCTTGGTATTTAATCATATTTATAAAGCCTTATTTTTGGAATGTAAGCCTCTCTATCTCACATCCGCACCTTTTAACTCCTTCAAGTTTGCCCATTTTTACTGTCAAGGTTTTTTTTTTCTCTTCATATTATTGGATTTTGCTAATTGGAGATATATGCTAACTGCCATAAAGGGTCTTTTACATATTCATACTGGTTAAGGCTTATTGTTATATTATTTTTGTCCTTTCCTCAATAACAAATGATGCTATCTCTCTTCATATATCATGCTGCTGAAAGTTAAAAGATTCTCATGAAAATCATCTAATACTTCCTGAGTCTCACAGTCATGCACAGTTGCTCTAAGTATTACTCTCTGGTACAATGCAATTCTTCTTTTATATGATAGAGCCTCCCTGATTCTTGGGGCTTATTAGACCTTTTTTTCTTTTTTGAGTGCTTGACAAATATAGCTTCATCACAATTTCAAAGGCAGTTTTGATTGTATTTCTCTTTCCTACTAAAGAATGTCATTTTCACAAGATGCTATGACTATTAGGAATGTAGAGTATGGAGCAATTTAAAGTGTCTGATAGCATATCTTGGGAGTCCTATATATACACAAACACGCAGATGGATGCAGAGGCATATTAACAGAATAACATTCTCTTGAGAAACAGGAAGAACCTACAATTCTTAATTTTTCTGGTTGTTGCACTTATGTTTTATTTGGATTTTCTCTATGCAGAATTAGACATATTGTTTGATGGATTCTGTGGAAGATGTTATATAAATATTTATTGGAAAATCTGTGGGGCATGCTTGGAGTTATTCTGATTGGTGGATGGTTAGTCTGAAGGTTGGAGAAAAAGAATCTATGAGCTCATTGCTGGATACCCTCGAAATGGAGAGGGTTACAACAATCCTGAATCCAACATATGCTTATCCACATGAGCATTCAAGGCATACTATTACAGCAGTGATAGTGACATGTTTATTCTTCATTTCATCTGATAATATACATACCCTCATACAGAAACTGGACAACAATATTAAGTGGTGGTCTATGTACCTATTTTTAATTGGATTCTTCTATTTCTTCTCGTCACCATTTATTGGGAAGAGAATTAAACCAAATTACTCAAACTTTAGCCGTTGGTATGGTTATTTTTACCGACATTTGTTTTCAAATTTTTATGATTGCTACTTACATAAGTCATTTATTTTGATTTCTTTCTGATTTACTAGCTAATTACATTGCAGGTATGTTGTTTGGATTTTTGTAGCAGCTCTCTATCATCTTCCTAGTTTTCTGTCTATGGGAGTGGATTTAAAGATGAATCTGTCCTTGTTTCTGACAATATATGTATCATCTATAGTATTCCTTACTGTCTTCCATATTATCTTTCTTGGCCTTTGGTATGTTGGGCTTGTTGCTCGTGTAGCAGGAAAACAACCAGAGATATTCACCATTCTCCAGAATTGTACTGTCAGTATTATCATAGTACCTACTTGTGAAGTCTATTTAGGCTTCTGCATGAAATAAATTTGATCGATGATCCCTCTTTCCCTATTTTCAGGTTATAAGTATTGGGTGTTGTGTTTTTTATAGCCACTGTGGTAATCGTGCCATTCAAAGGGATAAATTCTTGGGAGAAAGAAATTCTTTCAATTCATCTCTATTTGTGAAAAGTAAAGACGGGAGCAACTGGCTGTCAAATTTTCTTCAAATGTCTGAATTAAAAGATCAAATCTGCTCATCTTGGTTTGCTCCAGTTGGATCTGCCAGTGATTATCCTTTTCTATCAGGGTGGGTCATTTACGGAGAGGTATGATGATATTATGCTAAAAATGTTTCTGTAGTTTTGAAGAAGAATGCAGTTTTGGTAAGTCTAACATGCATATGCCAGTTAGCTTGCAGTGGATCATGTGCCGGTTCATCTGATGAAATATCTCCTATATATTCGTTATGGGCAACGTTCATTGGCCTTTACATAGCTAACTATGTTGTTGAGCGATCAACTGGGTATGTTATAATAATTAATTAAAATCTTTAATTCTGTGTACAATACATTGGTACATCTGTTACATTTAGAAATCAGAATTTTGAGGAAAATATTTGAATTGCACTCTGCATTATTACCTTCAATTTTAGAAACTTTGAATTGTTAAATTTAGCATTTGGCCTATAAGCAACATAGTACCAAATGTCTGACAAAGAAACTTGTGATGCATTTTTTTGTTGTTAGATGCCTACAAACTACAAAGAAACTCACGGATTGTTTTCATAGTTAGCTTACTAGTCTTTCTGTTATTTATTAATTGTGATTGATTCACCAAACATTTTTGTTTATGAATGTGCATGTTTTTTTTTAAGCTTCTCTATTTTTCTTAGGATGCACTCATACATCATCCCTACTTAACAGATGGGCTCTAACTCACCCCTTGTCAATTTCGGAGCATGAAAGGTTGAAAAAGCAGGTGAAACCTGATTTCTTGGATATGGTTCCTTGGTATTCTGGGTGAGTTTCTAGACATGAAAGAAGTTTTGGTCTATGATCCAAGAAGCACATTGCCTTATTCTTTCTGTTTACACATATTTTGCCAGGACTTCAGCTGACTTGATCAAGACAGTATTTGATCTATTAGTTTCTGTAACTCTTTTTGTTGGTCGTTTTGATATGAGGATGATGCAGGTAAAACAATAGAAGGTGCTTAATTCTACATTTTTGCCTTATATATGAATCCTTTCACATATTTAGTCTGTACTGTCTTCATTAGATTCACTGGAACTATACTACTTTTTAAATGTGGAAAACCCAACCTACATGACAAAAGGCGAATACGCTCGCTCTTAGCACCCCTGCCAGTCCGCCCACCCCATGACCAACACTGAGGAGGTAAATCATGGTGACTGAGAAGACAAGTGGCAGGTGGGGTGAGTTTACACGGGTTGTAGGGCTTTACGCCCGCCAGCCCCGAGATTCGACCCCAAGATCTTATATGGCAATCAACCTGCCACTTACCAGCTCAGCTAAGCCCGTGAGGGCGGAAAACCCAACCTACACTTTTATGCTCAATTGTTTGTAGGCAAGATAAACCAATAGTGAGTTGACCTGCAGTATTACTATCTTTTAAATTGTTGACACTGAAAGGATTCAAACATAAGAGCTCTCACTCCGATGCCATACTAAATTGAATTGAATTCCATACCTAAAGCTTGCTATTATACTTATTGATTTGTACAAATCCAGAACTACCAATATATTTGTTTATTTTAAAAGAAAATCTGGATGGGGACATCCTACTAGAATATCCAATATAGAGATTGAAAAGTCAAAAGTACACAGTACAGATACATTTCATAGGACACTAGGTGTTAAGTACCAGAGAGGGCGGAAGTACAATAGAAGAGCCTGTGCAGATTCAAATAAAGAGATATGATTACCAGTGCTGCAATTTCACTATTTACATATGAAACCATATTACCAGCAGAGGAAAAGAATGACTGATAGTTATTCTCTTTCTATACGAGAGAACTATCTAGAACATGTTACCAGTTACCACAAATAATGAATTTAAGAAACTTCAGTATAAAATGTGATACAAAGTTTGAAATCATGTTGCATTTCAATTCACATAGGCGAAACCTATCATTCAACCTGTAGACCGAAATTGCAACAACATCAACATAAAAAATTTATAATTAGTGTGAACCAAAGCCCATCTTTGTATCACCCTTATTAAGAGATAGTGCTTACTTCTATTTTTTGTTGGAATCTACTGTGAAAGGATTATGACATGTTACTCATAGACATATTCAGCTCATGTTATCTTCATGGTCTTCAAATTCATCCTAGGTGGATTTTTTCATTAGTTGACATTTTATATTATTTTTTCTCTTGTGTTTGTTAATGTTGGTAACTTTCTTTAAGCTAAACTTTTCATTCATTTAATATACTTTCTTGTGAATTTTAAGAGTCTTTCAAACATCATGTATGGTATTCATTCACAAGTTGCCAGTACAAACATATTATCTTGCCACCATTCACCATGCACCAATCAAATTCTAGCTCTCGTGCATGCTACGTAGGATCATCTTATCGTTGTTTAAGTCAATTTGCTCATCTAATTGGCCGAGAAGGGTAATTATTTAAAACTAATGTATATAAGTGTAGGAGAGGCAATTCATAAAAGCTAATTATATGGCAGAGATTTCCAAGCTCCAAGATTAGATATTGAGGCATTTAACTATGAATAAGAAAGTAGAGCAGTAAGGTTTAAGAGTGACTGAGAGGTGGAGAGTGGAGTATGGATGTTGAGTGAGGAAATTAGGATGGGTTGGGGTGATTTTATAGGTGAAATTGAGGGGAAGAGGCCAAAAAAGATAGTGACCTGGTCAGCAACATTGGCATTTTGCAAAGAATACATAACTATACAATGATGCAGGAGTCAGTTCTCCTGTCTGAATGCTGAGTTCGTGTATAAATGTTCATATTTTGCTAAATAGTATTGCAAAATTCAGTCAATTTCAAGTTTTTTACACGTGTAACCAAAATAGCAAGCAATATTGTCATCTCAATCATCTAGTGGACCCGGTTCATGGATTGCCAATATATCTTTGTTTCTATCAAAACAAATGCTTTGTCATATGATGATATACTTGTTGCAAGATTTAGATCATAACTTATCCTTGTTAGACATAGAACATTAGCTAGTTGGATATGCAGGGTGACTTCATTGTCTATTGTCTGCTTGAATTAATTAACTAACAGATCACAAATGTATAGGAACCGGACTACATGAATAAATTTAAAAAAACTATCATAGTATAATAGTTTACTGTGATTTTTGAATCATCGACACATTGAATAACTTTGCCCATGACGAACTAGTCATGACCGATTCCAAGCCCAGATAAAGGAGGAGGGTTGCGTTAGATTGTCGGCCAACGTTAAAACTATGACAAATGTTCAGTGAATGGATCCATTAAACTATTGTGCTAATGCTAGGTTGTTCTCTGAAAGGAACGCGTTGCAAGGTTCGACTATAATATCTTGGCAAGGACCGCTATATCTCCAGAACTCAGGGTGTAGTGCTAAATATGTAAGAGTTCGCATTGCAGGGTCCGACTGTAACGTATCGGCAAGGACCACTACATCTATGAGAACTTAGGTATATTGTTAAATATGCAAGAGTTTTCACATCATAGGTTGGATAAGAACAAATATGATAGGAAAACTACTAGTCTAAGATTTAGAACATGAAACATAGGAACTCACATCGATAAAGATACGACGATTTGGAGAAGAATTAATATTTTGTGTGTAGAAGAGACAAAATGGGTAGACGAGAAGGC
Source organism: Zingiber zerumbet (assembly GCA_037833815.1). Taxonomy (NCBI): domain Eukaryota; kingdom Viridiplantae; phylum Streptophyta; class Magnoliopsida; order Zingiberales; family Zingiberaceae; genus Zingiber; species Zingiber zerumbet. The sequence continues at coordinate 5,766,793 of JBBMJZ010000010.1, read as the reverse complement.
AAAGATCATGGTTCTAAAATTCGCTAGGCGCTAGTCGGACGCTAGACCAACGCCTAGCGCTTAAGCTGCCTAGGCGGGGACCAGACGCCGCTAGGCGGGGACTAGGCGCCGCTAGGCGGATTCCTCAGTATCAAAATAATTTACATAATAACTCACATATTATAACTCCAACACAATAACATCAAATTTAAAATGAGATTAAAACTACACAACTAATAAAATATTATTGGACACAAACTCAATATCATCGGACACAAACTTAGCATCAAATTTATTCTACTTCTTCTTCGTAATTTTTAACAACTTGTTTTTCATCGGACACAAACTCAATATTATCATTATGATCCTCTTCTTCTTCGGATGCAAAATCATTCTCGTGAAGTTCCCTCACTCTAGAATTTCTTCGGAGGTGTAGATTTTCATCTGCTCCACTTGCTTCACCATTTGCCATGTGAGCTCAAAATCTAGTTCAACTTCATCATCTTCTCCACCATCCACAATCCAACCTTGTGCATTTGAAATATCTTTTGCAAGGACATCGACATTCCTTTCTTTTTTCTCTTTTTTGTTTGTTTAACAATCTAACATTAAATTGGACAAATACTAGATTGTTCAATCTGTTGACATCCAACCTATTTCTTTTCTTTGTATGAATTAAAAAAAGAGAGAGAGTAAATATAATAGTTAGTAACATGAATATAAAACTTTAAAAATTAATACTTACTTTAATTAAAGACTTAAAGTTTAAAGCTTACTCCTTCGAATGCACTCCAATTTCTTTTACACCCAAATGAACTTGTAGTTAATAAATGTATTCTCAATGCCACTCTTAGCAAGTTGGGTGTGTGAGCACCGTATGTACTCCACCATACACATGGATCAAATGTATCATCATTTTTTTCACATGCTTCTGACGCTAATGTTTTTCCAAATAACCCAGCCTTGTCTCTATATTTTTCCAATTCCTTGTTAATAATTGTATCTGTAGATCTAACTCATTGATATGCAAAATTTCTATGCATTCAAAAATCCCCATCGTGACCTCCTCATAAAGAGCAATAGAACTATCTTTATAGTAAAAATAAGGATTCAACAAAAATGCAGTGGTATATAATGATGTATCAAGTCTATCCTTTATTTTTGACTCAATAATCACTATGATAGGCTGATAATTTGATTCCACGTTGTTCAAGGACACCTTGATGTCCTCTTTAGCTTAAAGAAGCTCCCCATATAGAAACGCCGTCGATGACTTTCTATCTCCATCTACCAATCGAAGAACTCTTACTAAAGGTGCAAATATTTTCAAACAAAGTGCTGCACCATTCCAAAAACTCATGCTCATCACAATAGAGTAAGCCAATTTTCCTTTGTTTGTATTTGACTATTTACATTTCTCCTATATATCACTTGTAAACATAACCCTTAAATTAGATTTTTTTTAATCAAACATTGTAATGTGAGGAAACTCGATACAAATTTGGTAACTCCTGGCCGGACTATGTCTCTCTTCTTTGTGAAACTTCTCATCAATGACAAAGTCTTATGGTGAGCATAAATGAAGATGGTAAAAGACTTGACTTGCTCAATAACCTTTTTATATTGTGGAAGCTTGCCAATACTTCCAAGCATGAGATAAACAGTGTGAATTGCACATGAACTCTAAAAGATCTCAGGTCGTTTTTCTTTTATCAATTCAGTTACAGTCATATTGTTAGTGGCATTGTCTGTTACAATCTAAATAATATTCTGAGGTCCTACTTGTTCAATACACTTGTCAACATTTTCAAAAATAAGTTCAGCTGTATGTGCCTCGTATGAAGACTCCTTAGATTCTAAAAATGTAGTACCTAGCTTGCAATTAATACACATATTTAAGATGCTTCTTTTTCTATCACTCTATCCATCTGTCATGATCGAGCACCCATTCTTTGCCCATTCTTCTTCATGTTTCTTTAGCAGTTGCTTTGTTCTTTCAGCTTCGGCTTTCAACAGTGGTTCCCTAAGTTGATATTGATATTGCCTCCATTGAATGAGATTCCATTTTCATAAACTCATCTCCCAAATATTGTTGAACTTGTTAAGTTCTCTCTTTGAAAAGAATTTCATTTATATTCACTTTACTTCCACTGGAACTTGTATTTTCTGGAGCAATTGCCGATACATATCTATCCATGGGGAAAGCGGAAAAGGTTTTTTAATTCCATCTATCCTTTCAATTTCAGGACCACCTTCTTTGTCTAGAGAAATAGTCACCTTTGCTCTACAACTTTGTTCTTCTATTATTTTGTTCTTCTTTCTGTTTCTCCCTTCTAAAATAGTTTGTTTGTACTTATTTTTATCTTCTTGAGATGCTTTTCGATAACGGGATATATTTTCATGTATATTTGTTATGCGCTCCTTGATCCTATACACTCCCTCGACATTGTTTTTTCACACAACTTGCATGTAATTTTGTCGAGGTTCTTAGGATCAATCAACATCCCAAACTTCTATCCGATGTCATTTGACTTTCTCCTAAGAATCCTGAATTCGGGTTGAGTGATGGATGCCGTCGAAAATGGATTGCTCACCATTGTAATTGTGATAATCTGAAAAGTGATTTAAGAATAAATTTATAGCATATAAATAAGTAAAAAAGTACTAATATAAATCAGTAAAAAATATTATCAGAATGTAAATGTAATTTATATGAATTAATACAATTTATTAGATTTTTCTAAAATTTTAAATATAAAATTATGAATATAAATATGATTTATATGAATTAATAAAATTTATTAGAATTTTTAAATATAAAATATAAATTAATTAATAATATTTGTTAGAATTTTTAAATTTAAAATATATTTTTTTATAATTTATTGGGATAATTTAATTCGGGTATATAAAAGTATATTCGAATTATCCTATTTAAGTGAAAAATTGTTAAATTAAATAAATAATAAATAAATTTAAAAAAAAGATCCCAACAACTCACGACACCATCGCTGCTGCCCCGCGTGTTCGGTAGCATTGTGTCGAACTCTGGTGGCGGTGGACGTGTTTAGGGCTGTTAGACGCGTTGCCGGAAGCTTCTGGTGGCACCAGAGACTTCCGGCAGCGCCAGAAGCATTGGGGACGCGTCTAGTGCCGGCGTCAGCGTCACGCGACACCAGATGTGTCCCGTGACACTTCTAGCGCCACCGGAAGCCTTCGGTGAAGCTTCCAGTGCCGCTGGAAGCTTCCAGCGATGCGTCCGACGTCACTGGAAGCCGCTGGACACTTCCCACGACATCGGAAGCGTCGCGGGAGGCAAAAACAAAAAAAATTTACATAACATAAATTTAAAGACTTACCGATTGTTCAGAGGAGGCGAGCGGCAGGTGGGGAGTCGAAATAGTGTGAGATTGAGGTTTTAGGGCTTTAAATGACAAAAGAAACCCGGAATTTCCACGACACCTAACGCTGCCGAGCGTCGCCTAGGCTGGCCGCCTAGCACGTTTTCGGTGCGAGTGTCGCTCGCTAAGTGCCTAGGCGGCCGCCTGGGGTGCATTTTAGAACACAGGTTTCAAGTTATGGCCAAATATAAAAGATTGGAATTGGTTCTTGGTTGAACCTCTATTATGAACTTTGAACTACTCATTTTTTTTTGTCTTTTGTGTCACAGACTAACTTTTCTTGAGAATAGTTTATTTTTAATAGCTGAACTTAAACTATTCTAAGTGGCGCTTGAGGTGGCCGCCTAAGCGGGAGGCGGACATCACCCATCCCGTTTTTGTCAAAGGCAGCTTTTTAAGGAGGTCAAGTAATGATAGGTTAAAAAAAACCTTCGATGCTTAGATTTAAAAAAACTCACCTCCTTCTGCCTCGAATTGCCGCATCTGTTGTCGCTTGCTACCGTTGTCGTCATCGATCATTGCCTGCTACCTACTATCATTCGGTTAGGCTTTTATATATATTGAAATCTCATCTCGTTTTGCCCGGACCGATGACATACGCAAGGCGTCGGCACGCTAGGACACATCGCTTGAGCCTGGCGATGAGTCTGAACCCATCGCATAGGCCTGGTAAAGCGTCGCCCGAGCCTGACGATTCATCGCCCGAGCCCTGCGACGGGCCTGGACGAGTAGCCCGGGCTTATATATATATATATATATATAGAGAGAGAGAGAGAGAGAGAGAGATTAACTTTTTTATTTTTAGTTAATATATTTTATATTTAATTATTAGTATGGTTATTAATTTTTATTAATATTATGTATAAAAATAGTAAAAAAATTCAATTGCTTAGGCACCACCTAGGCGATAGACGGTCACTGACTGACCCATCACCATCTATCGTCATTTACAACACACTGACTATATAGAATGTAGGAGTGGAACAAGCCATACCCTTATTTTTCATTCTAGTTCATCACTGGTATTTGGGAATGTAACCATATCCCAATTTTATCAACCTTTTCATCAATGCTTCACATTGTAAGTAATTACTACTCAAAATCTCTGTAGTACATTACTCTAACTTGTTGCCAAAATCAGTGTAATTTAATATTTATAAAATTGATTTATGGGTTAACCATCTGTGCAATGGAAAATTTTCTTGGTTCACACAGTATCGGTTAAAACAATCTGTGCCTATGGTTGTAAAGTTGGGATCACTTGGTAGAAAATATAAGATCTGATTTCTGTCTTGGTCAATTTTACTTGAAAGTTTGAGCTTTCCACGCTGATTGAAATGGCTTGGAAGATGACAATCTAAACTAACTTTTATTTTCAAGTTGGAATATTATACCTCTTTTTTCCCCTTAGAGAAGTAAACCAAATATATAACCAAATGAACAGCGAAGTTCAAGTATGCACTGCGGGTCATTAATTAGATGCTGACAGTTCAACATTATTGATCCTGTGTTTCTGAGTATTTAGTTTTCTCTAGTATAAGTGCAAGGACAAGCAGCAGCAATACAAGAAGCCATGATTACAACTATGATGAACATCTCAACTCTTGACTTCAATGGAATTAACTTATTTTGCTATACTTATCTTGGTCGGTGACATATTTACAGGTGGGTTAAGTATTCATTTTTCCCTAATGTTTAACTCTCGTTGCACTACCAAATCATCTTTAAAGTAAAGTTATTGACTTACAAATTCCTGTCACTTGTATATACAATCTTATTGCTGAATTCGACCTAGCACTAAATTTTCACAAATGTGTAATTCTTATGGAGTCTCTCATATAGGAATTTTATAGATCTATCTAAATAGTTCTTGATTTTCGTTACTAATAAATCAAATAGGGATATGGACGATTATTTTGTGAGTAAATCATTGTAAACCAATTTCTCGAGTGAATGAGAAATTAATGTTCAAGGTTATTCGTGTTACACAGAGTTGGTCCGATTTAGTTGGACAAGGGCATGAACTCTTAGATGAGTGTAGTCCATGGACGCAAATGCACGAGTGTTAATTTGAGTATATGTGGATGTTAATTTGTGTGGTACTAAACTCAAGAGAATTCAAAGGATGTGTTCAGGCTGTTGACGTAACCTAAGGGTTCATTGGCTGTTGTGCACATGGCCGAAGAGGCACATAACTCAATGGTTGTGTGACCCAGGCCAAGTGCAACTCGAGCCAAGTGCAGGCAGTTCAAGCCGCAAAGGCACATGGTGGAACTGCACACAAAAATTGAGGCATCTAAGTGAATAATTGGCAGATTCCTTTAGAAGCATGCATACATGTTTTTGTAAAAAATCCTTTACTAAAATGTAGGACACCTTTTCAGGCCAATAAAAGCATAGCACAAAATATGGTACACCAAAACCATCCAATCAAAGCAATGTACAATTCTGCAATCAATGACAACTTGTGCTGCCTTTAATTAAATTATTCAATTAAAGGAAAATTTTAGAAAAGGACACACTCTTTAAGTTTGTGTCATTTTACCCTTGGAAGAAATATAAATTAATCCCTGATCCTCTTAGTCAAATCACTTAATACTTAAGTTGTGAGTGCTTCTCTTGAGTTCTTTCTCTCTTTCCTCTCTAAAGAGTTTCGAGGTTTGAAAGTTCACTAGAACTTGAAATTTGAATTGCTCCTATTTTGAGCTATAGATTGTTGCACCTTGGAAGGTGATTGCTAATAAACTGTACATGTTTGGGCCAAGCAATATCGTCTTAAAGAAAAAAGACTTAGCCTTTGCCTCAATCTTAATTCACTTATTTGAAGGGATAAGCGGATTTGAAAGTGTGTCAACATCCATAAAGATGATTTTACGACCAACATTATTAAGCTAAGAAAAAGTATATCAGTGATGATGCATCCATCACCTGGAGGGGTACATCAACCTCCCAAAGGTGCATCTTGTTGATGCAATTGGACTCTAAGTGGTCGATTATGACCATAAGTTTTGATATTTGATAAAGGGTTTAAACTAGGCCTTGCCTTGTGATTTGATACGTGTGTTCGAGTGTGTAAGAACTTGGTGAATATGCACATGGAGATTACTTGACGTAGCTAAGGTTGTGGATACCTAACGGCTTAAGTTGATGGAGATTATAGAAGGGTGGTATGTGACATATGAGAGATCGCAAGAGGAGGAGCATTGTAGTGTAGTTGCACTTGGGTAGCGGACTACACAAGCAAATCCTAAAGAATAATTGGCATGGGGAGAGAGCCAAGGGCTTAATGCATCCAAGGGTCGGGAACTTGATAAGAGATGGTTGAGAGGTGAACTACATAAGTGGAGCATGAAAGATGACATTGGGAGGGTTTGGTGCATCCGAGAGAAGAAAATTTGACAAAAGTCAACCTTGTGGCGGAGATACTGGTATGGCGAACCGAGAGCAAATATACTCGGGTGAGGGTAGTTTTTAACTTAGGTGGATTCGGCCATTAAATTTGTGGTAGCCTATATGCTAGTCGACTAAAGGAATGTTTTAGTAGATTGATGGCTGAGCCAGTTGGGTAATTGACTCAACCAATGTCGATTGATAAAGTTTGGATGAAACAATCATCAACAAAAAAGACCCAACAAGTTGGATTAATCTTATTAATTGAGAGGAAATCCAACACAATAGTCTTAAAGACAATATTCAAAGCTATAGTAATCATGGGCCCCACACTTATCGGAGAGAATTCAAAGAAATTTTCTAGAACTAACATTGTATAACTTGAAGAAAATGTACCTCATAGGATGCCTTTAATGCATATGATGATGAGCCTTAAATAAAGGGAAAATTGATTGCATGGAGAAATAAAGATTTCCTATACAATTGTAGCAAAAGGTGATTATGCTTACCCCATACGCTCAGTCCGTCTCTAGGTTAAGTAAAAGGAGGTAAAGTGCAATCATCAAAGGTTCGATGATGAATTATATAATCGATATAGTGCAATCATGATGGCCAAGATTTTATTGGGGTCATTAAACAAAAAAGCACAAAGCGAAGAGTGGAGGATAGTTGGTTACCTACAAAATATCTGAAAAGAAGGCTAACAAAAGCCTTAAAGAATAACCACAACTTTAGCCTAGTGAAATTGGAAGCCTAAGGGATGCATGAATATTTCTTGAGAAAAAAATGCAATCCTAGCCAGCATGCCAATTAAATGACTGCAACTTTGGCTCAGCAAAATCAGAAGACTAAGAAATGCATACTCTCTAGAGCAAGAACTAACACAATCTTAGTCAACACTTCAATCGGATGACTATAACTTTAGTTCGACACGATTAACAGGCCAAATGGGGATGCATTGTTCTAAACTAGGATACAATTTTATGCCATGCAACCATAATTAGCTTGTTGCCTTCATGAAGGATAATCTCTCATTAGCGATTATATGAGATATGGAGGCTTGAGAAGAAAGATTGAGGCCCTTGTGTTTAAGAACACTAAAAAGAGGATTATTTCTCCAAAAAAAACAACATTTATTAATCGACCATATCCTACTCACATCGATCTACGTGGAATGTGAGAACCACACATTAAGGAGATGTTAAATGTTATGTTGATAAGTTTGAGATCATTGATTTTTTTTTTGTTGTGGGGGGGGGGACAAACTGATAGAGTGAATAAATGTGGAGGTGTTTGGCTAAAGTACAAGTACGTAAATTGGGGTTGGAAGAGTTGATTCCATATTCAAGAGATATGCATCAATATGTACTTACACTGCAATAGCCAAGAAGCTACGAGGACACAAAATAGTGTGAAATGGTTAGTCTTGACATATTAGAAGACTTAATAACATTTAAGTAGAAGATCTTTAGTGGCAGGATTTTTATCAAATATGGACAATTGTGTGGATGCATTAATTAAAAGAGGCTTTCTAAGAGATTAAATATATTGCATGTCTAGATGAATAGGTCAAAATCAACATACGAATCAAGTAGTGGTAATCTTACCATGTTGATCGGAGATTATAAAATCATGGTTTAAAAGGGATAACTACAAGAGTTGAGATACCTAAAAGTAATTAGTTTAATTCATTCTTGGGGATAGGAAGGTGCAACATACAATTTAACAAAAGGCTTTTAATGATTCCTATATTATGTTGTAGAGGGTACAATGGGGTATTGTTTGATACTGTTGATAGTGGATCACTTATATAATTGTGAAGCGCGACCCACTTCAAAATCATAAGTACTCATGAATTTCCAAGCATTTTCCTTAACCGAAATAGGCATGCTAGAGAATTTGTAGGAAGGGTAGGGGTTATTGTATGGGTATGATTATGTTGATTTGCACAAACAACTCACAAATCAAGATGGTTTATTGGGCCACCAAATAAATTCGAATCATATTTCCCTATGAAAGATTCAGATCCGCAAGCTATCTTTCTTAATGCAATAGTCTTCTCTTCGAAATTTTTGTTTGACACTTTTTGAAACTTACTCATAATTTACATTGATGTGGGGATTGTTGGAAATTGGTGTTAGTAACTAATAAATCAAACATAGAGATGATTATTTTTCATGTAGATCGTAAATTGATTTCTCTAGTGAATGAGAAATTAATATTGGAGATAATCGATTTATGAAGGGTTGATCTAATTAAATCGAACAAAGACATGAGCTCGTTGATGAGTGTGGTCCATGGGCGTGAATGCATGAATATGTGTGAATGTTAATTTGTGTGAGACTAAAATTAAGGGAATTCTAAGGATGTAGCCAAACCGTGCACACAACCTAAGGGTGTCCTACTATTCATACACATGGACTTACAACCCAAACTGCACACGTGGCCAAAGGGGTGCGCAACCCAATCGACTTCCGACCCCAATTACACAAAGTCCAATGCGTGTGCAACCCAATAGGCGTCCCATCCTAGCCGTGCATGTGGCTCAACTAGCATGTGCCCAATGGGCACGTGAACCAATGGGTGTACACAACCTAGGCCAAGTTCACAGTAGAACTATAAACGAAAATCAAAGCATCTTGGTGAATAGTTGGCATATTTCTTTGAAAGCATATGTTATGGTCTCGAGTGCAGGATCGAGTCACAGGTCGAGATTCGGATCCGTACTTGGTCATGCAACACGTAATGGGGAAGGGAGCGAGAAAGACTTGTCTAAGACAGAGTCCAAATTACTCAGGGGGGAAAGACTTATCCTAGACAGAGTTCAAATTACTCATTTTTTCTTCTTCTCTTCATTGATAATAACACTTCTTATATAAGAAGTCAATTACATGGACTATTCAAGGAAAAAAAGGAAAAGACCAATCGCTAAAGGAAACAAGGAATCAAAAATAGAAAGACCCTTTATTTATTTTTACTTATAGCAGTAGCAGATTTATTCCAGCAGCTAATTAGGTAATAGCAGATTTATTCCAAACTGGCAATGTAGGTAGTAGCAGATTTATTTCACTAGCTAATTAGGTAGTAGCAGATTTATTCCAAGCTGTAATTTGCTTCCAATTATAGTGGCATCTAACAAAGGTCTCCATATCAACTTACAAATGCATTTTTGTGCAGAATCCTTAACTAAAACATTGGGCACCTTTTTCGGTTAATAAAACTAAAGCATATAATATGTTACACCAAAAACAACCAATGAGAGCATTGTGCAATTTTACACATGAGAACAACTAGTGCCGACACTAATTAAATTATTTAAACAAAGGAAAAATTTAGAAAAGGATAGGTCCTTTAAGTTTGTGCCTTTTACCCTTTTAAAGAAGTCTTTCACCCCTATAAATTAATTCCCTCTTCTTTTGCTCAAACATTCACCATTCGAGTTATGAGTTCTCTTTAGTTTTTCTCCCTCCCTCTCCTCTCCAAAGAGTCTTGAGGCTTTGAAGTTATCTAGGACTCAAAATTTAGAGTGCTCCTATTTTGAGACGTAGGTCGTCATATGTAGGAGGTAATTGCCAATAACACATAATCACCTATGTGAGACAATATCATCTTGAGGAAAGAAGATTTGGCCTTTGCCTCAACCCTAATTCTTTTATTCGAAGTGATAAACCCACTCGAAAGTGTGTCGACATCCATAGAGATGATTTAGTGATTGACATTATTAGATTGATGATTACAACAACAACTAAGCCTTATCTCACTAGGTGGAGTCGGCTATATGGATCCTTTTACGCCATTGAGCTCTTTCTCCTACTATATCATCATCTATACTTAAATAAATTTTATCTTATTTTATTATTGCTGACCAAGTCTTTTTTGGTTTTCCTTTTCCTCGTTTGATATGCGTGTTTGTCATAGTTTCACATCGCCTAACTAGAGCATTTATTGGTCATCTAAGTACATGCCCATACCATCTTAAACGTCTCTCGGAGTTTTCCCTCAATAGATGCAACTCCGACTTTCATTCTAATGCTCTCATTTCTTATTATGTCCATTTTCGTTTGTCCACACATCCATCTTAACATCTTCATCTCTACAACTCTCATCTTCTGCTCATGTGCTCGAGTGCCCAACATTCAGCTCCATATAACATAGTAGGTTTAATTGTAGTTTTGTAGAATTTTCCTTTTAAGATTTAGAGGTAC
>JBBMJZ010000010.1:5598818-5610859 GCA_037833815.1 Zingiber zerumbet | reverse complement strand
ACGCCGAGGAGTAGGAGTATCATCTCCGAACCTCGTTATATCGTCGTGTTTGAGGTTTGATCATCTCCATTTTCGTTCCTACTTTCTATTTCCGCTGCGCTAACTCAAATTGTAGGAAGAAATGAGAATTTTGGGTCGGCTATTCACACCCCCCCCCCTCTCTAGCCGCGACCGAGGATCCTAACAGTCTTAGCATATCATGGAACCCAAGTGGAAAGACCAAGTGGCTCGAGAGAACCCGACACTTGGCAGTGAGATCGAGAAGTCTGGAGGACTGAAGATCAAGAGAAAGTCCTAGTGAGCTGATTAAGGCTAAGTGAAAAGTCTAAATAGATCTGGAGGATCAGCATTTGGTAGGTAAGTTGAGGTAAGCAGCTGGAGGAGTGATAGTGAGGTCGTGTTCCTGAAAGGAACAACCTAAGGTCGATGATCCAACTGAAGAAACCAGGAAAGTTTCCAAGTTGAGATCAAGACAGTTGAACTATCTATTATTATTACTCATGCATTAGATATATTATTACTGTGCTAATAATTATTTTGCAGGATTATTGTCTAACACTGTTTTACAGGTTTGGCCTGATCGGTCGACCGAACCCAATGATCGGTCGACCGAACAAGACCAACTCAGAGCATATATCAGTTCAAACCAAAACATAGTAGGGTTCGATCAAAGCTTGATCGATCGACCAAACCACAGGATCAGTCGACCGAACCCTGATGACTCAACACAGTTCAAATCAAACAAAAGCAGAGAAGGAAACTAAGCTGATCGATCGACCGAACCAGGAGATCAGTCAACCAAACCAAGAGATCGGTCGACCAAACGATCACCTCATCAATGCAGCATTAAGCGTGAATCTCGACGAACAGGGAAATTCTCTGTTCGATTGACCAAAAAAGGTCATCGGTCGATCGAATACTTTAATGTCATTAAATGCCGAAAATCGAATTAGCATCAGATCTCAGCGAAGATGGAAGTGAGCTAATTTGGTCTACCGAACCTAGGGATCAGTCGACCGAACATTGATCACTCTTATAAAAGTGAGCTCGAGGTCTGAGGCTAAGTAACGAAATATGTTTGGTTCGAAGTTCATCTCTGTACTAGCTGCTTGTGCTATGCTCTACAACTTGTCTTCACGCAAGCAACTACTTCGTTCAAGTGTCGACCGAGCTTCTTCTTCCATATAAGTGTCTGTATACTTTTATTTTAAAGCTTATATTGTACTCAAACTCACATAAGATAGTAGGTTGTTACTATCTTATATTCTTGCATATTGTACTCACTGCTTCTTTCCGAGGTTTTCGGAAAGAAGAGTTTTAGTGGATTTCCCAATGGTACGATCAAGGATCATGGGCCTTGAAGTAGGAGTCAACCTAGGTTTCGAACCAAGTAACCGAACATATTCTTTATTTTTCGCTAGACGACTTTGATTTAAACGAGTAAAAGAAAAGTTTTTAAAAACGCGATATTCACCCCCTCCCCCTATTGCACTCTTTCGATCCTATAGAACCGTCTTCAACTACCGGGATAGATGTTCATCGAGTTGATCCCTTTTATGTGTGGATATTACTTTTGAATGGCCTTTAATTGTCAGGGCTCAAGGGATTTTTCGTGTTCCCTTCCCTTTTCCATTTTCGTTTTCTTTATATATATGTTTGTTTTAGTTGTAGTGGTTGTTTTGATTATCTTCTTTTGCCTGTCAAGTGATTTTCAAGTTTTGGTTTTGTCGATTTTGAATAAGTTATCTATGCATATCTTTATACCATCTTAAAAGTTGTAAAAGCTAGTTAAGTTTGATCATCAAACTTTGGAATCGCTTGGCATGATTAACTTCATGATTGCATATGGTTGCTAGTGTGGTAATGCATTTTATTTTGATTGATTAAGGTTGATCATTTTATACCTAGTGAGGACTTTAGCCATTTTTATTCGTCTCCCTCATTATGTGTGGTTTGCACTCTTGATGATCGTTACTCTAAAACTTTCTTTGCTCCTTTTTGAGACTAGATTTAGCATAAATTGCAAGATTATAATGAAGTCTATCTTGTTTATTTCCTCCTATTCTTTGTGATGCATGATTTGTTGATAACATCCTTTTCATCCTCGGTTGTTTCCATTTTTTCCCCTTAAATTATGTGACTTGTCTTGCTATTCTTTTGATATTGAAATATTGGGTTGTTATCTTGTTGAGTTTATTGCCCGAGATGGTCAAATTTTAAGTGTGAGGGAGGAGATGTATACTTTTGGAAGAGAAAGGCTAGATTCGAAATGTAGCATGAGTGAGCCGTGCTTGATCACCATGGTCGAGTCATGCTGTATCTTTTTGAGCCATATTATTTTTGAGAGATGTTTTGTATTATTGAGAGACTTGTATTGATAGCACGTCATGTTGAAAAAAAAAGTTGAAAAAAAGAGAAAAATGAAAATATTTGGGTGCCTATGAAAAAAAAAAAAGAAAAAAATCGACATGTTGTGTAATTTTTATTTATTTGAGTGATAAGTGGTGGTAGATTTTGATGTGTATTTATTGAGGACTATTTTGAGCTTAGAGTGTATATGAATAGCATGAAAGAGAAGGAAAATAGTGATTTGGCCGTGAGGAGTGCTTATGTGCATTGTTTGATTGAACTCAACATGATAGCATTCCTATTATTTCATATTTCATTGTTTCCTTTCTTACATTTTATGTCATCTTTCTAATTCTTGATCTCCTCTTACTTCTTTGTGATTCTAATAAGTCCTTCAAAGTCATGCTAATCTTGTGTTTATAGTGGTGGAGAATATAAAATAAGCAAGCATATGGTAGTACGACATCATGAGTAGCTTTGAGAGAACTCTACTTTTGCATTATTTGTGTGTGAGAGCAACCACGATTATCTTGTGAGATTTATCATTCTTAGTCTATATTCATTGAAGTCACCATACATGTTAATAAATGCAAGAACTAAGTTCATGAATGCCGTGATTTTTGAATATTGACGATCTTAGGTAACTATTATTTTATGATCTTCAAGTATGATTAGGTATTGTTTGATGAATGATAATTTAGTTTTATTTTACTAACTCGAGACTTGCAAGAATAAGTGTAAAGGAGATGATAACTAGCATTTTTATCTATTATTTTTTGGCTCTCAGACTTGATTTTTTATCTTCTTGTATGATAAATTTGGTGTTTATATCATATGATTTATGAGTAGGAATTCATTTTGGACTTTATTGTAAACTTTCTATAATTGTGGAATTAAATCTTATGTTTTTAATGTGGTTTTATAGAAAATCCAAAGAGTCATAGATTAGGGTTAGGTCTGATAGAATCTCACTTGATTTGGAGGTTAAATAGAAGAGATCAAGCTGAATCAATATGAACCGTTGATCCCAATTTAGAGAGATCTTGATCCTTCATTCAGATCTAAGTCATCCAACCCTCTTCCAAATTTAAAGCTATGTGGACCATCAGATCTAAAGATGGAATCAACCTCAATTTACTCTATAGCAATCTGGACCGCTTATCTAAAGATCAGATGGTCAAATCTTCATCTGTCACCCTCACAAGCACGGATGGCCCAGATCGAAAGAGAAAAAATCCTTCTCTTTACTCTTCATGCGGAGGCACAGTGACACTATTGATGGTCGTCTTCATTTTTTTTTTAGGTTTTCTTCACCACTTTCTTCATAGCTGCCACCTCTTTCTTCTCTCTTTCTCTTCACAACCGGTCGGCGACCATTCTCCTTTCTTTCACTGCCATCGGCCGACCATCCCCATTGCCTACCCGGACCTCTTCTCAGATGACGAAGTTGGTGGTGAAGAACTCGATAACTACTGGCCTTCAACCTCCGACCATCTGGAAATCTCACCGGAGGGGTTCTCCGGTGTGTTTTTTCTTCCACTCCCGAACCTCCACAACTCCGCCCCTGCTTGAAATGGTGAAGAAGGAAGTGGGACTCATCTTCATCTCACTGGAGAGGTTTCTCCGATATTCTCCACTACCTACAGACCTGGTTCGCGTGGAAGAATTCCAGATCATTTGATGCTGAGAGTGCTCTAATTCTTTCAGCAAAGACTCCATCTAAGGGGTTCTTGGGTGGAGGATTCGCATCATCAAGTGTCAACTCCAGCTCCCACTAGTTCTTCATAGACAACCACTGAAGTTGGGGGTTCTTTCTTCAGCCTCCATATGTGACGGCGAGGAGGGTTAGAAGAGGAGAAGTCTACACCTATTCCACTTTATTCCGGACAACAGCTCTTCATCAGTTCATTCTATTTATTGGGTTGTTTCTTTCCTTTAAAGTTTTCATGAGTTGGTTGTGGATGTTGGTTTGGATATTTAGTTTCTTTCATGTTGGTTGTTGATTTGTCATAAAGTGTAGTTGTTAATCTTCCATGTTCAAATTGCACGGATTTTGGTTATTTTGATTCACGCTCATAAGTTGTTAGTTTAATACTTGGTTAGATTAGATTAGATTTCTTTAATGCTTAGCTCACTTATGTTTTCTTTAATTCTAGTGCAATTGTAATTTAGGTTAGGTTAGTTTTCCTTTACTTGCATTAACTTTCATTTACTAAATTAGGCTTCATTTAATGCTTTGTTATTTCATTCCTTAGCTTAATTTTATTGATGGTGAAATTGTAGCGTTAAGTGACAATGCATTGTGAGATCACTATTAATGATAGTAAAAGGCAATTACGCTTGCCCCCAGCGCCCCTGTCAACTCGTCCTAGGGTCAACACAAAGAAAGGTGAGATCACTATAAATGGGTATATAGGATGTTGTTTATTTCATTAAGGTAAATTTCATAGTTGTTTTGCTATTTTAATTGTTAGGTTTAGAATCAAAATCTAAAATCTCATTTTCATATTAAAAATTTAAAAACATAAATAACATACAATCATATGGTTATCGTTCCATCGTTGCATTCATTGGTAGACAACTCGAGTTGACCCTATGCTATACTAGCATAGATAGATTCAGTATTAAATTCTTTTGATATCATATTATTATAACAGTACAGTCTTATCATTTTACAGTTAGCATATAGAAACAAATTGGAAACAAATGGAAGGAAACTTAATTCACCTACCTCACCATTAATAGAAATCTTGATCAATCCCATATCAACAACTGATTATTAACAAAACACTTAATCATCCATCCGCTACTAGATTTGAATAATCAATAGGACAAAATAATTGATTTGAACAAACATCCATACAAAACAATAACTTGGATGAGGCTTTTGTTATCCTATAGGTTCTCCTTCTCCGGGAGTGACTCCTGGCGGCCTGCAAGGTAATAACAACGGCTAGCTAAGGCAGCGGCAACAGCAACCGTGGCAGCAATGGTGTTGCTGCTCGAGGTTCGTTAGCTTGAGATGGTTGCAGATCGAAGTTCAACCGTGTCTCAATCTCTGGAGATGGTCCACCATAGCTGACCAGGGCCCCCTTCTCTGAAACGACAATTGCTGCAGTAGCAGCATAATGGCGCCGACAGAATCGAGTAGAGGGAACTGCGGCGTCGGCAAGGCAAGTATAGCATCGGGCTCCGCAAGTGTGGTCTTGGCAAAAATTACAAGGGAGAAGGTCAGCGGAAACTTTAGCTCTAAGGGCAAAATGAAAATGAATTTTGAAAAATCAATATTTACTCGTTTAAATAGGATAACTAAACAAGCTTTGTATGTTATCCCTTTATCCCCATAAAAAATAAAATTGCTCATTTAAACTCCAAAAAAACTTCTAAAAATTCCCCAAAATCCTATAGGATAATTTCTTGATTAAACTTTATTTTATTTAATTGACATATCTCATAAGCTTACTACTCACTCGACAAGTCACCCTAAAAACTTTCCATTTGTTGACTCCTCAACATTAGTCAACAAATCAGTCAACTACTTCACATGTCGACTAGATTTTATACTAATGAACAAGTCAATCCCCAATTAATTTGAGGTTTTGGGTTTCCTTGATCCACTAGTCAACTGAATTCCACAACAATTGGATGGGAACCTAACTATGAATTATTCTAAGGTCGAGTTAAACTGTGTTAAGTTATATTCTCACCCTCATTGCTTACAAGTCACTCAACACTCATAGCTCATGAAGAATCTTACCCTTTTTAAACTTGACTTCGCCCCTCTGCTGTCTTCAGTTAGGTTACTCCGTCCCTTAGACGTGGACAAGCACTCACCTTCTCCACATGCCATACTTCACGTCTTCGCCGACATAGTTTGCTTCCATTGATTATCATCTCTTTGCTATATGTTGCTCATTGTCTTGCGGTCTCTTAGTTTGCCTCATGCAATTTTCTCCAAATACTTACGCACTTCAAGCCATCAAGCTACAAACTTTGTCATGCCAAGTCATTGCTCAAAAGCTGCTCAAACACCACCTTAGCGCTTCCCATCCTACGATCCCTCGTATGTCCCATAACCAATCTTCACCATTCTATATAGACCTCTATGCTATTAAACATATGACTTTGGTCATACTAAGTCATCATCTAATCTAACCTCATCAAGTCATGAGCTCCCTAAGCTCCATATGTATTACTGTAAGTCCTTGCATACTTAAACACACATATTAAAACACAATATAAGATCAAACTCAAACCCTTTGATCAAATATTAAAATCCAAGATTGTGCAAGGCCACTTGGAACATGAATGCACTAACAATCTCCTCTTTTCGATGTTTTAAAATCCACATAAGTTAGAAAAACAAAATAGCATCAAAATTCTCATGCACATGGAATGAATGCACCTAATCCTAGGCTCCCCTTCACCTAAGCTCCATGTAGGATTAGGAATTTTCCAAAACATGCAATTAGTGGTGAACCATAACCTTTTCTCTTTTCTCCCTCTAATTTCAAATTAGGTTTCTCCTAGTCCCAACATAGGAGAATCTCCCAAGAGGCGAAATCAAGGTTTCTCACTTAAACCTTGTTCACTCTTCTCCTCCTTTATCGTACATAAAAAAGGTGTACCAATTATCTCTCGGTAATTGATTTTATGCTTAAAAAAATGATCCTTAACTTGTATTCAAAGTCCCCTAATGGACTCTATCCATGAATATCAAATTCTCTTAATCATTTTCCAAGCTAAAAACCCATATTTGACCATTTGATAATGTCCCAATAGACTCCTATCTGTATTTAGACTCTAGTCGACTGATGATAGTGTTAATATTTTTTTAAAAAAATAAAATAAAATCAATTGTGTCATTTTCAAAAAATTATAAAAAATTTCACATATCATTGATAATTTTAAAAAAATTCAATGAGATTTTTCTAACTCATATCTAATTGGAAAAAATAGATTTTCCTTCCAAAATCATTACCAATTTCAAGTTTGACACAAAACTAAAAACTAACTAAATTATTCAATTGAATCTTACCTAAAGTTTTTAGATCCATTGGTGAAATATATTCAAGGGTCTTCTCAAGGTTCTCAAGCCTTGCCGTGAAAATTTGGTTCTCTAATTCTAGTTTCCTAAGCCTAGAATTGTCCCCTTGGACATTCTTTTGCCTGGGCATATATCTACCTTTCTTGATTAGCTTGCCTAGTCAAACTTGATCACATGGAAGCATCATATCCCCCAACAAAAACCACTAACTCTAGGTTTCTCAATATCATACTAAGTTATAGCTTGACCAAATAAGATAAAGGTACACAACAAGAAGTTGATGCTCCCCAATAATCATCACTATTCAAAACAAAACACATGAGACTTTCAAAGAGCTTCTTGGAAAAGAGGAGAATACTAGCCTTTGCTCTTAATTCCATGCCAACTTATAACATTACTATTGAGTGAGTAAGGAAGGTATGCTAGACAAGAGGAACCTACTATATGCAAAGATCTAAGACAACCTACTACTCAATTGGATGAAAAAAAAGGCTTGCTCACCTTGTCAACACTATTTCCTAGAGCGAGTATAGTTTGCATTGGGAGAAAGGTTGTCGGTTAAAGGATTTATTAGGGAAGATGATGTCTCCATCAAATTGCATCACCTATGGCCCTTCCAAATCAAAAGGCATCTCATTTCCTAAATTTATTAGCGTCTTTCCAAATTCAAAAGAGTGTTGGAGCATGGATCGACCTTCAAAAATGAGAGGAGATGGTTGGAGTTTTCAACCCATTGGAGTCAAGAAAAAAATAATACTTATTTGTGACTATTTTTCATCAACAGAGAAAGGTTCTCATAGATGTTGCTACTTTCTTTGTTAATTAACAGTTAAAATACTAGTACTCTCTTTTCATTTCATAATAGTAATAACTAATGGATACAAATTAAAAGGGTTCTTAATAATTTAAACAGTAAAAATATAATTCATGTTTGGAAAATCTAAAGGTCTTTTGGAAAATAAAGAAGAAATATGAAGTGTGGTGCACAAAGATAATGACACTATTACATGCAAAGCTTCAATGCTGCTTACTTTTGGGGACACGAGTTTTTATATATTGTTGCTTCTTACTAGATGATCCTCCTAAGTTCCAAGTTAGCAGATATGTAGTGGTTTCTGACATTGAGATCTAATAAATATGTTGTGGAAACTGAGGTGGACAATTGTTTCCTTGTTCCCCTAACAATTCCCTACCAAGGGGACAGTACAATCCACCAAAGATGCTACAAATCTGCCTTTACAATGGCACCTCACTCTTTAGCTCCTTTGAGGATGATGTGATAAAATACCTGCTGCCTCACTCTACACCATTGATAAAACTTTCTCTCATGTTGTGATAGGATCTGCATAGATTAACACGCGTTAGAGAGCACTGAAGGTCATTCCAACAAGACCTTTCCAATGCATAAGTCATGATGTGATCATCGAAAATAAAAATAAAATAGGATTGAAGGAATGAAGAAGTTAGGATAGAGTTGGATCACCAGGTGATTCCTTGGATGATCTTTATATAGACTTATCTCAAACCCTAGCAAATTAGTGAATCTCGAGGTTATGAGTTGTGAGTCGTTTATTCGTCATGCCCAATTTTAATTTGAAGCAAGGCCATATGTGTTGGATTTGCCGAAGTGGAGTCAATCGTGTAGACTGAGTTAGCCATGTTGGCAAAATATTATGGGCAAAAGTTAAAAGGGTGTTCCTTTTTTACCGAACGTTAAAGGGACATCTTAAGTTTATTTTTTATCAAAAGGGTATCCTACCCATCCGTAGAATGATACAGCTGTCCTCTAGTATTATTTTCATATTATCTCATCTCCTATCTAAATCGGGAGATAATTTAGCAGATACGGTTTTATAGATACTACATAGTTGTAGTAGCTACGATTTTGTAGCTGTTATAACATGGAAAAAAATTTTAAAACTAAAATTGTTCGAAACATTCGAAAAGAATCTAAACAATGTTTTTGAGCTTGAAACCGGGCATTATGAGTTCCACCTCATAACCAGTTATACATCTCTGAACTAGTTTTGATTTGATATATAGTGTGTTCCGTGGTTCAACCAAAGTGGAAATTTATATTATGACCTCTCAAAGTTTAGGCCTTAATATTCACATTATAGCAGCTAAAAAACCGTAGTTATTACAACGTGAATATTAAACCCTAAACTTTGAGAGACTATAACTTTTAACGCAGATTGAATCACGGGACACAATATATCAAATCGAAACTCGTTTAGAAATTTATAATTAATTATTGAGTGTAATTCATAATGACCCGATTTCAAATAAAAAAAAAATATTATAGTCTTTTCGGAGGCTCTGAATAATTTTAGTCTTAAAAAATCATATTGTAGTAACTATGATTTCGTAGCTGTTACATTACAGTTGTATATCTATTACAACGAGCCTAATTTATACGAGAGATATAAGTAGGATAACAATGAGAATAATATTAAAAGATATTTATATTGTTTTATCAGGGACGAGGAGCCCTTTTTTATATATAAAAAAAACAATATAGGATCATTTGACGATTCAATAATACAAAACCCAAATATGATGATTACCTGAAATACGAGAGCACGTTCAAGGATTTCACGCAAAAACTTCCTTGATACTTTCTTCAAATACTACAGTCCGAAATGAAACAATTCTTTAAATTCTTAAGATAATGATTTTGAAATTTGACCAAATAATGTATTTGGTCTCTCACAATATACATTGTTCCTAGGACAGTGGGCGATTCAATGTGACCTTTCATCTATCAGTCACACTGTAAATGCGATGGAACTTGAATGAAATAAATTGAGTTGAAATGAGACAAGAGTTGGATCTGATGAGGCATTGTTACCCAGATCGATGTTCACTACTTTCCAGACTCACAATGTGACAAAACAACTAGTTTGAATGCAGTATTCTAGTGGTCAACAAATCCCTGCACACATATCATTAGCTACGCATCTTCATTTCTTCAGCAAGAATCTTGTTTCCATGTGCTATCTGCCTCATTCAAAAAGGCCTCTTCTCATTAAATATATGATTCTTCACAGAAACCGACCCACTCCCATATTTTACTCTTCCATGTTCAAAGATTTCGGCAGATTCGCGGTCAACATTGTTATGTTGAGCCCAAAGTTGATGGAAGATTTCTGTGAGACTGTCTGCGAGTCTTTTTGCATGTGCTAATGCACCAAACATGGAAGAACTTGGGGAACATACAAATGTAGGTTTAACCAGAAATTTACTGAGATCAAATCAGATCATTGACCAAGATAAAAACTAAACTAACTGATGGATTTCCTTCTGCAAGCTCGGGCTGCTCCTCTCCCTTATTCCTCGGAGTTGTGGTTGTGTCCGTTTTCCAGCTGGCTAAGCCTCGGTGTCCAATGAGTCAACAATAATCAGCGGGCATCGACATGATTGGCATGATCCTTCCAATGGTCAAGTGTCACGTCAGCATTTAGTTGAAAGATGAGGCTTGTGGGTGCGCGAAAGAAGACAAGTAATACAAGCAAGAAGAGTGGCCTCCAATTGTGAAAAGAAAATTATACATTTACCATCACCTCACCCTGTAAAGCCGATGAAAGAGTGAATCCATGTGGACTGATGCACGAGTTGCCTAGCGTAGGCTTCCACACGAGCTGGGAGTCAGTTTTTAGTGAGATCGAAAAATATTTGATTTCTATTTGAAATTATCAGCCAAACTTGAATATATCCTATAATTCTTTTTCACCGAAATCAAATTCATAATATTTTATTCGATTATTGATGTGCCGTTTACAAACTAAATTTGAATCAAATTCTAATTATTTCTACATAATTTTAATTTAAATATGTTGAAATTAAAATTCAAATAATTTGAATCAAACTCAAATTTAAGTCATTTTGAATTATAGTTCGAATGTGCTAGAATCAAAGTTCGAGCAATTGAAACGAACTCAAGCTCAAATTTATTTTGAGTCGAGTTTGAGCCAAAATTATTTATATTTTCGAGCTCCGAATTGAGCTTCCATTATTTTTTGAGTTCGAATTCAAATATGTTTATATTATTCGGTTTGATTCGATTCGTTTCCACCTCTAGTCGGGAGTTGATTGACCGGGCGGAGAGAGGTAGAGTGCAAGGGGAGATAGTAATGAAGTCGTACACATAGCATGGTTGAGCCGTTGACTAGGTGTCGCAGTCAGTATCAACAGTCTCACCAAGGGCGATTTTGGACCACAGAGTGGTTGTGGTTGTTAGTCAGAGGTTAAGGTCGAACAGAACTAGCTCAGTAAGGATACCTTCACTTATGGAAGTTTGTGTGCCAACAGAATCAGGAGAGCTAGACCGAACGAGGCCCGTGGAGGTCGTCTTGCCCTGAGACAGGGGGAGGCTATTCACCAGGCTGGGTTTCCCTGGTTGATCCCATCCAGAAGCTAAGTCAAACGAAGGTCGCCCTCGCTGTCCTGGTTGCTGACGGAAAGTCGCTGAAGCGTGTGGATGACACGGGAGCACGCGGAGAGGCTCCCACGGGCGGCTGACGGAGGACGATGACGGGGATGATGAGGTGAGAGAGTCTACACACACTCAGACAAACCCACCTAACGTTAGAGGCCAGAAATCAGGGAAAAAGTCCCCGGGTCAGGCCCTCCGACGCTCAAGTTA
>JBBMJZ010000010.1:5551589-5566824 GCA_037833815.1 Zingiber zerumbet | reverse complement strand
CTTATATAAGGGAATTAGAGTACTTCCCTTCTATTGATCATACAATAATTTTGTAAACCATTCAATATCTTGTTTCCTTTGGCACTTCCATACCTTTATCAAAATATCATCTGGTCTAACGGCTTTTCAATCCCATTTAAATCTTTTTCTACTTTTGAAGTTTGAATTCTGTGATAAAAATTTAAATTTCTATACTTATTCGACTTACTTAAATTATCTAAGTTAAGTTGGTGACCTAAATCTTCGAAAAGTTGATGAAAATACCTTTTCCACCGCTCATTTGTTTCTTTATCGTTTACTAGAACCCTATTATATCCATCTTTAATATATTTTATTTTGATAAGATTTCTTATTTTCCTTTCTCTTACTTTAGCTATTCTATAATGGTCTTTTCCCCTTCTTTTGTATCTAATTTTTGATATAATCGCTTAGAAGTTTCATTCTTTGCTTCATTCACTAGTTTCTTAGTCTTTTTCTGGGCTATTATATATATTTTTTAAGTTTTCCTTGTTTTTATAAATCTATAATTCCTTATAAGCTGTTCGTTTTTCTTCACTTTCTCTTGTATTTTCTTTTTCCACCACCAAGATTCCTTGGTGCATGTCCTTTTGACTCGTACACTTTTAACTACTATTTTCAACTTTGAGTCCATCTTATTTGGTATTAGAATCACCATATATTTCATCTAATACTTGTATTCTTATATTCTCCATAAATATATTTTGCTTCCTATCTTTTAACTTCCATCACTTAATTTTAGGTGTCGTATATATTTTTCTTTCTATTGATACTATGTTTGAGACATATATCCAACACTACTAATCTATGTTGGATAGTAAGTTTTCTCATGGGATGATCTTGTAATCTTTATAAATCTTTCTATTCATTTTTCTAATCATAAGCAAGTCAATTTGCGATTTATTATTCCCACTTCCTTTTGAACATGACTAAGAGTTTTCTCTTTTCTTGAAAAATGTATTAACTAATATAAAGTTATATGCTATCGCAAAATCTAATATAATTTTCCCTTTTTTCATTTCACGTTCTAAACCCATAACCCTATATACCCTCTCATATTCCTCATTTTTCATTCCAACATGTACATTTAGATTACCTTCTATTAAAACTTTAGATAATTTTGAAGTTGGATTGGTTGAATCAACTATAAGTGGTGGTTTTAGATGAATGAGACCAAGTAAAACTTTACATAATATAATTAAAATTTGACTTTGAGTACCGGTGATATAATCCTATAGCTAATCCTAAATAGTTGACAGTGTTGGCTTATTTTTGGTACTCTATACAAGTTGGACCTTTAGACTGATTGAAGAAACATTGTTAGTCAGCTAAGCCTATGACAGATCGGTTTTGTGTTAGTTGATTTGGTGGTTTAGCAATATCATTTAATGTTGGTATATTTTAGCTGTTATAGTGGACGACTATCTTTACGATGCTAATGATAGATTTTTGTAAACAACTTTATGAAGCCTAAGGGAGGGATATTTGCACCACATTGGTTATTTTTCAAACAAGTCTAAGTCAATAGAAAAAGAATGGGGATTGTGTGTAACCATAGACAATGTTGTAAATGGCGATAGGCGGTGGTCGTGCAGTCAGTGACGGCCTCGGCCACCTAGGTGATGCCTAGGCAGTGCCTAGGCGGTTAATTTTTTTTTTTACTATTTTTATATATAATTAAATAATATATTAACTAAATGATAAAAAATTAAATAAAGGATTAAAAATTATAATAAAATTATCATATAATATATTTACTAAAAATAAAAAGTTAATCTAAATATTTTTTTAAAAAATAAATAATAATATTTTTTAAAAAATATATATTAAATTGATAGGATAATTTTTTTTGGACTTTAATTAAGTCTATTTAAATTATTCCAATTATAATTAAAATTATTAATCTAAAATTTCAATTAAATCTTAAGTTAAAAAAACCTATTATATTCAACGTTCGTCTTCGGTGTTTCGGTGTCGGACGCGTCGCCTAAGCTCGGCAATGAGTCTAGGCTCGGCGATGAGTTCGGACTTGTCGCGCTTGCTCGAATGTCGCTCGAGCCGGGTGACGCGTCTGGACTCGTCGCCCGAGTCCGAATTGTAAACGTTTTACCGCCGCTTAAATACAAGGCGATGTGGTTCAAGGTGGTGCAGTTGAGGTCCCCCACCTAGGTGGCTGCCTCAACCGCTATTTAGAACACTGACCATAGATAATTCTCTTAGCTTCAATTAGGATCCTATTGGTATATTATTGAGATGTACTTCCTGTTTGCTGTCAATGCAGATTTTTAAGTATAAACTTTCAAAATCTTGATAGTTGATACTATTTAATTTTTATTTCTAGTGTTTATTATTTTGAATGTGTAGGAAGCTGCTAACAATGACAATGGTCGTGCACCACATTCAGCTTGGAGAAACTATGATGATTTCAATGAGTTCTTTTGGTATGCTCTTGTGTTCATGCTTTTTTATTGCAGTAAAGTCTGGGTAAATGAATTTTATAATTTTTTTCACTGTAATATTTGCTGATTCATTTTACTTTTACTTGTCTTAGGTCTCTTCGTTGCTTTCAGCTGGGTTGGCCTTGGATGCTCAGCTCACCATTTTTCACAAAGCCTAGCAAGAATACAATGGTATGACAGTTCTTTAACATATTTTTCTGTTTAGCTCAACTTTGATGTAAGAAATCTAACTGATTATTCTTTCTTCGGCCGACAAGCACATCCCATGCCTTGAGAAGTTAGTTCTCTAGTGTGTGCTAGTTGAAGCCATCTCTGATTCACTTTGTCCTCCTGAGTTATCGTTTCATGGAGAGTTGGGAGGACCTGATAGAGGCAGCACATGGAAGAAAGGAATTTGAGAGACGGGGAAGCTATTGGCCTCCCCATCAGGATAATACTCTTTGGAAAACCCTGGCCCTAAAATGGTAGCTCAGATAGCATGCAAAATTTTAAAAATGGAAACATTATATTGCTCTTGTTGATGGAATATCCATTACATGGGCATATTTACGATTCTCTACTTAATCCTAAACCTAAAATCCTATTGAGAGTTCAACCTTGCCTACATTAATAATTAATCCTGTTTGTTAATACACAATTGTAATAGGTATATTTGCCTTAATGAGTAAAAAATGTCTATATAAAGATAGAAGTTCCTTGTTAAGGGGATTCATTTAACTATATTTGCTATTTTTTTAATATATAAATTGTGTACATTGGAGATATTGAATTGCTGCTTGTTATTTGTCATTTTCACACACAAGGTAAATCCTTCCTTGCAGGGCATTCTATCTTCTGGTGGAAGCAAGCATTATGGGAAAACATCTTTTGTGGAACACCGAACTTTTCTTCATCTTTATCATAGTTTCCATCGACTCTGGATCTTTCTTTTTATGATGTTTCAGGTCTCTATGTACCGTGGTTTATTTTGTTTGCATTTCTGTTTACCTTTTCGATTCTCCCAGATCTTGCTATGTTACTCATAATTGTTCTTGATAAAATGTAGATTAATTTTGGTTCAAATTAAACATTGTCTCTGTAGTCATGATAGTACTCTTTCTGTGATTCATGATAACTAATGTTCTGGCTTAAACTTGTTTTATTTATCTGAATATTGTAAAAATTCAAAGTCACTTGCTTTGCTATGGCTTTAACTAGGGCACAGTTGCCCATTGTTCATGCTTGATCTTCTGGAAAATGAACTATAAATTAGAATTGTGTGCTTTTGTTAATTTAATTTGGCACCAGATTAGGTTGACAAAGTTGTTGCTTCTAGAAAACATGTGGCCGGTGTGATTTTGTGCTGCAGTTTTAAATGGTCCTGTGAAGCTAAGGATCAGTTATGAAAAGCTGGACTGAGTTTGTACCAATCTTGCTACTGGATTGAATCCCTCTTTTTTTTTTCTTTGGTTTTTTTAATTTTAATATATCCATTGAAGGCATTTTGTGAGTAGTTTCTCAAGGGGCTGTACCAATTTCAAATGCTCAATCACTCATTAGGACACTTGCCCAAGTGCTAGTTAGCTTGAAGGAGTCCCCGGGGCCATGGTGCCGCAGTAGGACATCTAGATTGTCACTCAGGCACTCGCTGTTCGAACCCCAACTATGGCGTATTTGCAGGAATTTTTCTTCCAAATGGGGGGGGGGCGTAATCAATGGATGCTGGGCTTCTGGGCTGGTTTTCGCATGCGCTTCCCGATTTATCCTGGTGGCCGGTGGAAAACTTCCGTGGGGCCAGACTGGTCACCCCCAGAGATAATCAATGAGGTTAACTGGGATTATCATTTTTTTTAGTTAGCTTGAAGGATCTTAAGGAGCATATTCCATCTTTGAAACCCATTGGACCCAGCCTCCATAATTTTGAACATATACAAAAGGAAGCAAGTGGAATACGAGTCTGTTATAAAGAAAATAATTTCATATATGTGTAAGTTTCTAGTCTGTGTGAAATATCAGCTAGAATGAATGACATGATTATATCACGAGATGGACTTAATAAAGCTAGATAAACAAATTCTAAAATACAAACACTAATACTATGTTGTTTTTTCCCTCCATGCCAGTAGCTCATATTTAATCTACCAAACTAATTGTTACCATTTATTTTTAGGTCATTGAGTCTTATATTTTTTGTATTTCTGCATTTTAACTTTACATCTTTCCAATCTGATGTTGATACTTTTGTTTTTCCTATTCTCAATCACATGTTGATACTTATGTTACAGGGATTAACAATCATTGCCTTCAATAATGGTGTGAATTCGACGACAATTAAGCAGGTTCTTAGCCTAGGTCCTACTTATGTTGTGATGAAGTTTATAGAAAGTAAGTTCTTATACACTTGTTTGTATATGTTGCTGGTAACCAATTAGATTTTTGGTTGCTCAAATTCTGTCTGCATTTGTGATGTAGGTGTTCTAGATATCCTCATGATGTATGGGGCATTTTCAACATCACGTCGATCAGCTGTTACCCGAATATTTGGTCGTTTTCTATGGTTTTCAGTTGCTTCTTTTGCTGTCTGCTATTTTTATATGTATGTCCTTTCACATCAGATTATTACTTTAGAATGTTAATTCCATAATATATTCTCATACTTTTAGTATTGTGTGTTTTTTTCTTCTATGTTTTATTACCCCTTCATTAATAATTTCTAATAAGCATGTCAAATTGTACACTTGGTTTCAGTAAAGCACTGCAAGATGGTTCCAGTTCTGCTGCTTTCAGAATATATATCTTTATGATTGGAATTTATGCTGCATATAATCTCTTCATTGGCTTCCTTGTGAGAATTCCATTCTGTCATCGCCTAACAGAGATAAGTTATCGTTGGCGTATTGTGCGTCTAGTGAGATGGCTGCACCAAGTAATCTTTTTTCATTCTCGTCTGTCTTTCAACTTTCAATTTGTGCCTTCTTATTGTTCTTTGTAATTGACACTTGTTTTTTTTTTTCTCCAACAAGGAACATTACTATGTTGGACAAGGCATGTATGAGAGGACTATTGACTATATTAAGTAAGCTCTTTTCTTCCTAGCAACATGTATGAAAGGAGCATGGACAAAACCATGTAGCCATCTTTTATGTTTTTTTGAATGTATTATTTCAATGTACTTATTAATGGTGCATATGATGATTTCCTCTATCATCATTGAAATCTTGATTATCAATTAATTCTGAACCTGGGTGGCTGTCTTTCCAATTCTTTACCTAGATTTCTTGTCTCTCAACTATTTCTACTTTGAAACTTTGACCATCTAAGATTTAGTACCTTGTGATGTTTTGTATTGATCACTCCAGCACTCATACTTGATTTGTGGTTTGATAGAATGTTTAAGATTCAACAATTAGTTTGATTGATATTAGGGTTATATTTGAAATGTATTTCTTGTCTATTGTGTTACCAGCATTTTACCTGTTTCTAATAATAAATACTCAAATTTAATCTTGATATCTGTTTATCTTATGACTGAATGTAATGAACATAATGTGATATATTTATAAGTTATTGTTTCAATATCTCAGTCATGGCAAATAATTCTTTGCAGTTTTAAATTCTAATCATATGACCTTATATATATATATATATATATATATATATAAAAGGTAGATTAACTTCTAGAGTTTTAGTTTTATTTTTTTTTTCTTTGGCTTATTGTTGCTTGGTTACTATTTGAACTTTGAATGCTTTTCTGATCATGTCAACAATATGCTGTTTGATGATGATCTGATATTTCATATTTCAGATATGTACTTTTCTGGTTGGTCATTCTTGGCGGGAAGTTTTCATTTGCCTATTTTCTCCAGGAAAGTTACTTTTATTTCTGCATTCCGACTATTTGTTTAGCAACATTTTCATCTTCACACTAGATCCCTTTTTCTTCAGATCAAGCCACTTGTATCACCAACTAAAACTATTGTCAATTTTCGGGACTTGCAATACTCATGGCATGATTTGATGTCTCGGAGTAAGTTGATATACTAATTTTTTCTTAACATTATTTTTTCTCTTGTGCTATCTACTCTATGGAATATAATAAAATTGTGTTTTCTTCTTTTCTTGTTTGATGTATCATTTTGTATGTAAAACTTTGCATCAGTCTGAATTATACAATTAGTAGTGCTGTAGTAGTCTTTCTCATATGCTACCTGTAATTGTTGTACTGACTGCTGTGAAGAATAGTTTGCATAAAGGTCGCCAGGTAGAATACTGAGATGTTTAAATTGTTTGTGCACTTTCTCATACTGAACTCAATGCTTCAAATCTGATAGTTTTTTATTTTTTACTTTAATTTGACTAGAAATTCCAATTTGTTTTTCTTTCTCCTGTTTTCTGACATGAATGCTCTTCTTCATTTGCATTATTATTCTGACAAATTTAGCCTCTTAGATTGTTGCTGACTGCCTTACGATAATAATACTTTCTGCAGACAATCATAATGCACTGACGATTCTTAGCCTATGGGCACCTGTTTTTGCTGTAAGTGTTGTTCTTATATGTTGTTTCCTTTGGTTCTTTTACAAAGTATCTTGCACAATTATATTATAATTTAGAGAGTGCCACGTTAATAATATGAAAAGCTAGTTGCAATGCTCAAAGCCTTTTAGTATGGCTCATGGAAGGCACGTTTTTTGAAGTCAAATAAATTTAATTTGTTTTGCAAATATGATATCCAAGCAGTCAAAACAAGCATATAAATAATCATTTTGTTTCTTGGTTGTAGTTCCCTTTGGATCTGCGTGATTCCCTTCAACTATAGAGCACCCGATTTTTTTTTTTTTTTGATTATGATGCGCCCAAGTATCACTAATCTTTCTTGTCTTGCTGTGGATGGACTTCTCGCCAGCTTTTAGAACAAGTTGATATGCATCCTCTGTAGCAGCTTCCTGCTGCAAATTGCAGCTTTTGAGCACCATTATGGAAAGAACAAAAGTTACTCTGTCCTTGTTGGCTCTCTTATGAACCATTTTCTTGCTGATTTGTTGACCATGTTAATGAACTACTTTTGTTACCTCACTGATGTTTATCGTGGAGTGAAAACATAGTCTTGAAGTTCCTGGAATTTCATTTGATAGTTTGACTTGGTATTTCTTCATTAAATTTATTTTAATCTGTTTTTTTGACTAATGTTTTTAATATCTTGTTCTTCAAAGAATTTCTCAACCATGATAAGACTATCTAGAAACGGTTCTAATGCCACCCTTAGGCCTCAGCACTATGATATCCATCTTGGCAAACTTTTTGAGGCCTATACAAGTATTTGTTATGCCCTATTGTTTTACCTCAAAGTAACCTTTAGAACATTTAAGTGTAGCCAATCTGGTCCCATGCTCTCTTGAATTAAAGTTTATACTAGGTTGTAAAGGCGTAAAACTATGTCAACAGCCTCATCAATGTGATTGAAAGATTTTAATTTGATTTCAACTATATAGAAGTTAACTCAAAACCCCTTTGTAATGATGCAAAACAACTTGTTGACTCGATAGCTTACTTTGTTATCAAGTGATGATGGTTATTCCGCATTGGCTAGGTGGATCCTCATGTCTTATAAACCTCAAGAATGACCTTTTCTATGTTCCTTTTGGTGGGGTTCCAAAGTGGATAATGTGTTGACTTGCATGAGTTTGGTTGAATGTGCTAAAAATGCATCTTGAGCATAGTGTTCGCTGATGGTTCTCCGTCAGCAAACCATAATAGATAGGGATCAGAAGGTTTATTGCTGTAAGGGTGATACAATTGGCTTGTGCTGATATTCTCTTTTCTTTTTTTATGGAGTTCTGTAAACTCAGAGCTCTGGTTACCAATTTTCCATCTTGCCTCTTAAATTGACTCACTTTCCTATGCTTGAGTAGATAAGCTTTGGATTTTTGAGTTGAAAGCAAATTAACTCTTAGAAAGCTAAGCTTGAATCTGTTTACAAGCAGCTTGATTCAATGAAAGCCTTATATACCAATCTATGCCTGCTGTTTTCTTCTTTTTTGAACATTTATACTTTTATTTTTTTCTCAAATATTTTTCTTTGAATTTGTAAATCAACTTAATTTCTGAAATCATGCCAATTTTGTTGATTTTAATTAGTTAAGTTAGATTTGAAAGCTTTGTTGGGACAAGACTGCTCATTGAGTGCTTGTTTAAAATTAATTTGTATGTTAAGATTTTAACTTTCTAGTTTACTGCAATAATGGATGTGAGATGTTTTCCTTCTCTAGCTTCAAAATCTGATTGCCATTTTCCTATGGGCATCATGCTGTTACTTGTCTACAAAATTTTGGCCTTGCATAAACATTATCCAAGTTGATAAGTAAACAAATAATTTACTATTTATCTGGTAATTGTAAGTCGCTCATTCTCATGCTCAAATGTTGTAGAGATGCTCATACATGAATTTATCTGCGTAGATTTGCAAATAGATGTGCCTATTCAATTTGGGTGGAATTACATAACTTGTCAAATCATATGTTGATGTTTTATTGACATAAAAACTCTTTTACAGATTTACCTTTTGGATATTTATATCTTTTACACCGTGGTCTCATCTGTTTGGGGATTCTTACTTGGTGCAAGAGATCGTTTGGGTGAGGTAGGTTAACTGAATAGCTGTTGTTGATATCGCATAGCAGATAAACTATAGATAAACTATATGAAAAAATGCATATAGAGAAATAAATTAGGACACATGCATAGTGTTTTTTAAAAAATAAAGGAACTACACCTTGAGGAAGCCATATTCTTTAGCGCAGTGACCCCTTTACCTTCTGAAGTTCTTGCTCTTGCACGATTTGAGTTTTCAGATCAGGTCTGTTGAAGCTGTTCATAACCTCTTTGAGAGATTTCCTGCAGCATTTATGGACAATCTTCATGTGCCTCTTCCAAAAAGGTTTGCAGTGACAATGTTTTGTTTAATTATTTTGTTTTTCTGCTTATGGTTTCCTTTTTATTGTTATAGGAAACAATTATCATCGTCAGGTCAGGTAATAAGTTCTTATTCCTTACTATTCTTTGGCCATTGTTGTAATTGAATGATATCTGGGTATATCTTTAAGTGGTATTCACAGATAGTTGCTTTGATGATGTTGATTAACTCTTTTTAGTTGGCTAAGATACCTTATAATCAAAATGCATGTTATATGAATCACAATGTATAAAATGTTTTTCATAGATTGCCTAGGTTGATCATGATTTGTTATATTTATTCATTTTAGGTTATATGGATTATCTGGGGTTGATATGTAAAACATAAAAAATGATGAATTATGAATTGCCTTGGTTGATTAATTTGACATCTTAAGTAATTGTTAAAAAATAATTTTTACATGGATATCTAAAGTTAAATAACTTGTTAGTTATACTATATGGTAGATGTAACTTGTAAATTTACAGTAGTTGTATTTACTTTGAGTACAAGTATCTTACATAGTGGATTTAAGTACCTAATATTACTATTTTTCCAATTTTTTGTGCAGACTTTAGAAACTTTAGTGTTCATGTGCAGTATGGACAGAGTCTAAGTGTGGGTATGGATAGACAGAGTCTAAGTGTTTGAGTTAATTATTATTAATTAAATTATGTTAACAATTTTTCTCCGAATCACTTATGGATTAAGCATTATCTTCTTACACTGTGATAGTTTGTGTTATGTTGTGTCAATTTGTCATAATTGCGTACCTCACTTAAGTCGCACATAGACAAGTTTAGTGGCCCATAGGGTGTGACTATGGAGGTGTTCCCTATTCTTAAATTATTAGTCATTTCATGAAAGAATTGTCTCCATCTAACTATTAGTTGTGAATCATGATGAGCCTGAGGGTCTTGCATAAGGAAATGTGGTGGTTCATGGTGAAAGTTAAATTCATACCTCTAAGTCTTGATTGGCGTGTGATGATGTATAGAAGCTAAGATGCTCTATCTCCATACACAGAGACTAGTGTGGTGGTCCATGTTGTATCAGATTTTATGGATGCCTTCTCCTAATTAATTAGTCATTTGTGATTGAAATGGGCTTGATCATACTTTCAATAACAAATGATATTGGTTCTGAATATCTTATTGGTTAAATCCTAATTTAGTAATGTTTTGTTTTTTCAAGGGTGAAGAATTGAATAGGTTTGATGCTGCTAGATTTGCTCCCTTTTGGAATAAAATCGTGGGATGTTTGCGAGAAGAGGATTACATTAGTGACCCGTAAGTATCCAATATCCATCACGGATTCCATTATACTCTTATTTTTTAAGCTATTATATTGTTCATGGTAGACAATAACCTACTATGTTTTATTTACAGTGAGAGAGATTTACTTATTATGCCTAAGAATTCTGGAATACTTCCAATGGTCCAGTGGCCATTATTCTTGTTGGCCAGCAAGGTATTATTTTTTGTTTTCCTCACATATTATGCATTTTCTTGTGCTTTCTAATGTAATTTTTTTGTTTTGATAAGATATTTGTGGCAAGAGATACAGCAGCAGAATCCAAGGATTTACAGGATGATCTCTGGTTGAGGATTTCGAGAGATGAATACATGGGATATGCAGTCCAGGAGTGTTATCATAGTATTAAAGTTATTTTGATGTCTTTACTTGATAAAGAAGGACAACTGTGGTAATATATATTTGCCATTTTTTTCACTGATGAGTTTTGATTTCCTATCTTCTCTCGTTATTGATTGAATGTTTCTGTTAACTTGGTTTTTCAGGGTGGAGAGAATAGACGAGGATATACATGAGAGTATTAGAAAAAAGAACATACAAACAGACTTCAGGTTGAGCAAGTTACACTTTGTGATGTCGAGAATTTCTGCTTTAACTGGTATTCTGGTATGCTCTCTCCATGCAAATTTCACTTTACTTTGTTCAATATTATTTTATTTACCATTTTTTCTTCTTCTATCAAATGTTCATCTAACAAATTGAGTGCCTAGTAGAAGGCATTTTTAATGTGGCATGAATGTTACAAAAATTTAAAAATAATTAAAAACTTTCAGAAATACAACAATTACGATTAATTAACTAACAAAACGGATGAATTGCCAAGTGGTACGATAGACTACTAAACAACTCAAGACAATTTATAAATTCTAATTATTTCTAATTCATGATGATTCTGAACACTTTGCCAAAACTTCTATAGAGGCAATTGTGCTTGTTTAGCTTTGCTCATATTGTACCAATCAAGATAGCCAATTATTTTAGCGATCCAATCAAGAAATGCATTTGGGTCTAGATGACAATTGAAGTTAGGGACTTTGAATTTGCCTAAATGATTGGTTTCTAACTCATGTCTAGCCCTAGGCTGGGAACGATCATCTTACTCTACACTTACTAGACTAATAATCATGATGCATGTGTTGGCAAGATGAGGTGCATGATCTGCTAGCTCAAGAGTCAAGATTCTTTTCTCTGCTAATTTTCAGATTAAGTTTGCAGCGTAGCCTTTAAACTCTTTTAGGTCATCTACTCTTAGATTGTAGGGTTCTAAGCTCATCTACCATTAACTCAACTACTATCTACCTCTTTTTGACAGTGAGTTTTTGATCGTAGCTGTTGTGGAGTTTTGACAAGTAATGAAAATTATAAAATACACTCAGTTAATAATTTAAAAGTAAATAGAAATTAAGTGTTTTTTTTTAATTGAGTAGGGATTTGATGATTAGTAAGAAAATGATAAATATATAGAAATTAACTAATCTAACTAAATTAAATAAAAGAATTTTTTAATAAGCAATGAAATTACTAAGTGGATGTGAGTTGTGAAGTTTGCTTTTTGTGGTTCTTAAAATACAAATGAACTAATCTAACTAAATTACATAAAATGATTTTTTTACTAAGCAATGGAATTACTAAGTCGATATGAGTCGTGAAGTTTGCTGAATGTGGTTCTTAAATAAATTGGCTCTAATTCTTTTTCATGGGATGCAAAACTAGTTTGGAATAAAATTCGAAGGAAGGTTAGTCTTGGCTACACTTACCTTTTGGTTTTTCTACCATTGGACTAATTTAGAATCCTCATACTCTATGGCTAAAATGTTGGCGTTGAGTCTTGCAATTGTGAGAAATGTGACGGTGGCTAGTCATTGAGCTTGCCGAGTTGGCACTAATAGGAAGGCGTGCCGGTTGAAGGAGGTTAGCTTTGATTTGAGGTGACACAAGGTTAGGTGTGAAGGCATCAAAATAAAGATAAGCAAGTAGAACTGGAACTATTGGGTATGATTTGGTGTTGTGTTGCATATGACTATTGGGTGCGATTTGGTATTGTGTCATAGATTTAGAGTGGTGAAGGTGGGGGGCTTGACTTCAAGTGTCATGTGTAAGATGCCAAGGAGCAAGGACACTTTTGTTTAATGTCTAGCGTGCGGGATGAGCAAGACATTCGGAGTGGCTAGTGAGTGGATATTAGATGCGTTCTAGGGTTTTCATCTCCGCCAACAGTGGGATCAGTGATGCTTGGTGTAGCTGCAGAGGGAGTAGGAATGTAGTGATGATGAGTGATGTTGGTTTGTAGAAGGTGCATATGTCGGTTTGGGCTCAGAGCAAAGTTTCAGAGAACTTGATAGTGGGGAACAATGACATTGAAATTGGAGGTGGGTAGATTAGAAGCGAGCGAGTGAGGAGAGAGAAGAACTATGGAAAGTACGGAGTTGTCTGGTATTGAGACTGAAGTAGACTAAACCTCACATAGATACAAACTCATTTATTCTTATCAAATAAACTTTGGTTTTACATGTGATACAATGATGTTCTATAAATTTGATCTTGCAAAAATTAGGAAATAACTAAATAATTACCATTAATTGACTACCCAAACTGATGAATTAACAAATAACACAAGAAACAACTCGAAATAACTCGAAATTCAAATTATTCTTAATATGCATCAATTTTCCTAGGTAGTTTGTAATACTCAATAAACTAATTAACTTCTTGGACAAATTATTGGATATAAATGGCTTATGATTACTTAAT
Source organism: Zingiber zerumbet (assembly GCA_037833815.1). Classification (NCBI taxonomy): domain Eukaryota; kingdom Viridiplantae; phylum Streptophyta; class Magnoliopsida; order Zingiberales; family Zingiberaceae; genus Zingiber; species Zingiber zerumbet. The sequence continues at coordinate 5,553,351 of JBBMJZ010000010.1, read as the reverse complement.
GTGTTTAACTCCTCTTCTGATCAGTATTTCAAAGTGTAGTTAATTGCTTGCCATATTCCATAAATTTTGAGCTTCAATTTTTTTATCCACATACAAGGTACTCACTTGAGCTCACATCTGCCGTTCACATTTTGGCACAACAGATAACACATGCCTTCTTCGTGAACTTGTGTGTTAGTTCTGCACTACACATTAGTGTCTGACTAAAGCAAAAGGATGTGGAATCTTGTTGTATCGTGTGCTACACGTGCCATCCTTGTATATGCCTAGAGTAGGATCATTTTGAGGTTTGAACTTTTACAGGAGGCCTGCATGTAGGCGGTTGAGCACTAATCTAGTTGTTATTGTGATGCATTTGCTGCACTTTGGCTACCCAACAAAATTTAAGCAGGAATTGTGTTTAAGGTTGCAGAGACATAGTTTGAGTTCCATCCTTCAACTTTATTTCAGTTTGAAATCTGTGTGAACTTGTATAGTTATACTTCTAGTGTCATGCAGTTTTCTAATTTGTTTTGACTGGTTTTTGAAATGTGGCATCACTTATTATGTCGACTTTATTAGAAAGGGGAAGAATCTGCTGAACGGTTAAAAGGAGCTGTTAATGCAGTCCAAGATCTATATGAAGTGGTTCACCATGATGTTCTTGCTCTTGATATGAGGTTCCCTGCTACTTATTTCTTAGATTTACTTACATTTTTATTTTTATTTTGATTTTGATCATAATAATTATTATTTTTTAATCAAGTCGCAATATTGATGCTTGGGCTCAAATAACCAATGCAAGAGCTGAAGGTCGCCTCTTCTCTAATCTGAATTGGCCTAAAGATCCTGAAATGGTATGTAATCTTAGGTGTATCATCTTTGCTAGAGTTGTAATTTGCATTGATAGTGCATAGCCATCATGTGAACATCTTCTGTCAGACTGTCACACTACTGCTTATTATCATTCTTAAATGACTCCTTATATACTATGTGGGTGCAGAAAGCACTGATCAAGAGATTACATGCACTTCTGACTACCAATGAATCTGCCTCAAATGTTCCTAGAAACTTGGAAGCTAGGCGTAGGCTGCAATTTTTCACGAACTCTATGTTCATGAAAATGCCAATAGTAAAGGCAGTTTCTGAAATGTTATCTTTCAGGTGAAACACAATTTCTGCTGTGCTAGTAACATTGTCATTTGTCAGTTTGTTATATGCGAAATATTGTTTTTCTCAATATCTACGATAACTTTTTTCTCTTCCATTGCAGTGTATTTACTCCCTATTATTCTGAGACTGTGCTCTATAGCCTGGATGAACTCCATAAGAAAAATGAGGATGGAATATCTACTTTGTTTTACCTCCAAAAAATTTATCCAGGTTTCCATATTTTTTGATAGTTTGTAACATTCACTATCCTTAATGAATTTTGTTAGCAGTTATCTTTGCCTTGCCCAAATAGATTAAATGGATGACTTATTATGAATGTTCACTCTTGACTTTGCAATTATAACTCATTTTTGCACATATTTTTCATTTAGTTATTTTTAGGAGTTTATTCCACATAATTCTTACATTTGTCAATACGACTATTTCTTTTTTGCTATGTTCCTTACCATAGTTTAAAATCTCGATCCACGTCAAGGTTTCGATCCCGGACCCGAATGATATAGTTTTAGTATCGTGTCGTGCCTTGCTGATATGGTTTTGGTATTTTTAAAATATAAAATATATTAATTAAAAATAAAAAAATTAATCTAAATATTTAAAAATATAATAT